>JASDQU010014818.1:52209-78346 GCA_032191745.1 Picea mariana
CTCTTACCTGACTACAGATCCTTTTACCTTGTGGTCACAAGAACCTTCTGACAAGAATGCAAGCATGACCCAACCTTTCTAAGCTAAACCCTCTCACAAAACTCGACAACTCTTTCACTTTGCCTCATCCACCTATGTTGTCACCTGAGGTGCCCTGAGAAGATTGTGAACAGTATAGGAGCAAAGAAGCGGTTGACCTGTATTTAGGTAAGGGAGATCCAATGGACACATATGATGATGAAGTGGATTACTCACAAGATCAAGGATATTTTCTCCCCTGGATGGGGACAGATGGCAGCCCACCAACTTTTTCCTGGCTACAACAATCCACATCAACACCACTGGGATGCCTACCGCTTTCTTTGCCTCCTACGATCCCCTAGAGCGACTTCTTCTCACAGCTCTCTGGGGTAACATGATTTTTCCTTCTACAAGTCTTGATTTCCTCCTCATATCTTGGATGATATCATTGGGACAAAAACCTCTCGACCCCCCTTTCCTCAGGCTTGGAAAACACTTCGTACCTCAGTAGTGCACTTCTCCCTCAAGCTTTCGAAAATCCCCTCTCTCCAGCACATTGTGACTTATTCTCTTTTCCATACCCAACAACAGTATCCTAGACCTTCTTGGATCCCATGGTAAACCTGACTTCCATTCAATGGTTGGGGGAACTTGGGGTACACCCTGACTCGCTACAGGAAGCACTCTTAGAAAATTAGAATGAAAGGGTCATGAAAGCTATGGAACTTAGCCAGGATTTCTCCACAGAGTGTTACTTTCAATTTGAGGACCAAGCCTTCTCACTAGGTCATGCCCCTCTAGATTCAGAGAAAGGGTTTTTCGCAGCAAATATTCATCCCTTCAACCTCAATGGATAGGACCTCAGCCAAAGCAGGGCACCAGGCTCTCGTCCTCCCTACGACTCAGACCCAGATTCCCAAGGTGCTTCAAGGAAAAAAGAGAGGAAGTGAAACAAATTTCTAGGGTCATCCAAGGCAGATCCAAACTTTATCCTCACCTCCATTATCTCCCTAAAACCCCTTTTCACCTCTGCCTCCCTCCCATCACCTCCGTTGGACGAAGATTCCCCATGGGAAGCTTCTCCTCCAAAATCCCCAAATTCTTGGTCTTCATAGGAACCTTCCTCTGAGGGCTCTGAGGACTCCATCATATGCTTCCAACTCTACAACAGATCAATAATTATCCCTACCTTGGACCCCATAGGTCTTGTCCCTACTCAAGAACCTTTGAAAACGAAAAAAGGTTGAGGCAGGACTTCACACCTCTCCATAGCACAATCCCGTGCACTAATGGACACGGCTTCAGGCCGACAAAAATCTCTCCCCAAGGCCCTTAAAGCAAAAAAATCCCCTTCTGGGGTTCCCCCACAAATCTCCTCTCTTTCAATTGCAGGGGTTTACCAAGTCCCCAAAAACAATCCGCTCTAAAAAGGTTGGCAACTTTGCACCAACCAAAGTTTGTTCACTTCCAAGAAACTCTATTAGATGAATGCATAGCCACAAAATTTATTTCTACACTCTTCCCAGGATAGGCTTTCCTAGGGTTGGATGCCTGTGGTAGATCGAGAGGCCTAGCCATCGATTTGTGCTCTAGAAAGATAAAGCCCTTAAACTCTTGGGATTCTGACTCATTTCTAGGGCTTGAGGTACAAGCAGAGGGTTTGGGGATGACTTTCAAGATACTAAATGTGTATGGGCAACACACAGACATCATACCTTTCTAGAACTTCCTCTTTAGCAAGGAACTCTTGAATTTGAAAAATCTAATTATATGCAATGACCTCAACTACTCCTTAGGTGAAGTGGAAAGTTGGGGCCCCTCGACACACCCATATCCCCAAACAAGGTTTTTTATCCACCTTTTGGCTTCAAATTGCTTCATTGATTTCGCATCAGTCAAATTACTCCCCACCTGGAGAAACTTAAGAGTTGGGGAAGCACAAGTGGAAAAAAGATTAGATCGGTTTCTGATCATCGAATCAATTTTGATGCTTCCCTTCCAATTTCATCAATGGATAGGAAGCGGGGGATACTCAGATCACTCCCATGTATGGTTTACCTTTGAAGGGGGACCAAACAATCTGGCCACACCTTTCAAATTCAACTCCAACTGGCTCAAAGAAGAAAGATTCCAAAAACTGGTAAAATCAAATTGGACCTCCCTTCAGGATTTGAGGGGAACATCGACAGCCATACAATTCATGGACAATTTAAAAAAATTCAAGAAATTGGTCATTCCCTGGGAAAAAACAAAACAAAAATAAGATGAGAAAGAACTCAAATGCATTGAGGACCAACTAGAGGCAATCTACCAATATTCTGAGTCTTGGTTCTCCTTGAAATCCTCACGCGACATTCTTAGAAACTTAGAGGCAAAGCGAAGGAAACTATTGGAAGATCAAGAAGCAACCTGGAGACTTAAGAGCAGAGCAATATGGCTAGAAAATGGGGATGAAAACAAAAAATTCTTTCATTCCTTTGCCAAAGGTTGAAAAGCGGCCAATACAATTTGGATCTTAAAGGATCAGGAAGACAAATTGATTACTTCCTTTGAAGGGCTAACAAATATGGGAAAAAGACCCTTCCATACTTCATTCAAAGAAAATATAGAAGGACCAACATAGCCAACATCATCAAATTGTCCCTTTACCTAGAAATATATGCAGAAGTCACTGAAGATGAACTCAAAGACACCCTGCAAATCTTTCAAAAATATAAAATCCCTGGTCTAGATGAATGGTCAATTGAATTCTATTTCGGCTTCTTCGATATGATCAGAGGCGATATTCTCAAATTCATAGAGGAATCCATATTAAATGGAAGAATTCACATCCCTCTTAAAACCACCTTCATAGCTCTAATCCCCAAGGTGAATGATCCTCTCTCCTTTGATGATTTCAGACCCATCTCACTCTGCAATTTCATATACAAAATAATTGAAAAGGTAATAGCCCGGAGGCTGAAGCCACTACTCTCTTCATCCACCTTGAAATAATAGTTTGGGTTCCTCGAAGGTCAACAAATCCACGAAGCAATTGGGCTCGTTCAGAAAGGCCTTCATAGTATGAGAAATACAAAAGCCAAGGGCACTATTTTAAAGATTGATCTCTCCAAGGCCTTCGACAGGGTAAGTTGGTCCTACATCAGGCTCCTTCTCACCCATCTCGAATTCGAGGTCCCTTTCATCAAATGGATAATGGCTTGCATCTCCTTGGTCTCCTTTTCGGTTCTCATAAATGGAGCATCCCCACCTTTCTTCACCTCCGAAAAAGGATTGCACCAAGGCTGCCCCCTCTCCCCTCTACTCTTTTTGATGGTGGCTAAGGTACTAAGAAAGGCTATAGAAAATGCAGTAAGATCGAGGGATTTTCATGGAATTCATCTAACCACAAGACTAAGAATCACACATTTACTTTCTGTAGATGACATCCTCATCTTCTATAGCAGTCAAAGGCATTATGTTGAAGTTCTTGCAAATATACTCTCCCTCTTTCAGTCGGCAACTGGTATGCAAATAAATATACAAAAATCTACACTTTCCTTCTGTGAAATGGAAAGAGAGGATGAATAAATCTATCGAAGGATCTTTCCCTGTACTTTTCAAGATTCTCAAAAGCCCTAAAATATCTTGGTTTTCACTTGAAACCAAATATCTACCTCAAAAAGGAATGGAAATGGACGATCTCCAAACTAGAGAAAAGACTATCTGGATGGAGTTTCAGGTGTCTCTCAAGGGCAGGAAGACTCACCCTAACCAAATCATTTCTAGAGGCCATCATGGTCTATTGGATGTCGTTGTCCTGGATACCAAAAGAAACACTGGAAAATATTAGAAAAATCTACTCTCGCTTCATTTGGTCAGATAACTCTCACTTCATTTGGTCAGATATTGGAGACAAGATCACACAGCCTTGGAAAACGTGGGATCACCTAGCCCGACCAAAATCTCTGGGAGGATGCGGGATTAAAAACATATTTTTGTTCTCCAAGGATTTGGAAGCAAAAACAGGGTGGCGCCTCATCTCCAACAACAACCTTTGGTCCCTAGTTATCACCCAAAAATACATAGACCCAGGGACAGTGGAAGACTGGATCAGATCCACAAACAAGTCACTCAAACAAGGTTCCATCTTTTGAAAATATCTTATTTCCTCTTTTCCAGTAATTGGAGAAGGTCTAGCTTGGAGAGTTGGTAGATGAAATCACCTCCACATTGGAGTAGACCCCTGTCCTGGAAGTGGGAACTCTCACATTCTCTCTCTGGATCTAATCAACCATCTCCATAGGTGGAATATTTTCCTCATCTCCCATATGTCTGACCCCAACACTACTACTCTCTTGAATCATGGATGGAAAAGAGCAACTGATGTTGGGCTAACAGGGGCCCTTGCAACTCAATATAAAAATTACATTACAGCACTATACGTTGGACACATAAGACTCCTCGACAGGGAGGGCAAGATGGTTTGGCAAAAGGATCCTTCAGGAACTTACACCCCAAAACTTGGATATGTCGATTTAATCCTGGACCTCTTTCAACAACACCAAATTTGGTGGTGGAAAGGAATATGGAAGTTAAAATGTCCACAAAAAGCCAAAATATTTCTTTGGGCAGTCCTAAATGGAAAAGTACCTACTTGAGAAAATATACAAAAGAGATAGTTCGAAGGACAAGGAAGATGCCCCCTTTATCACTCCAAAAATGAAACAACCTACCACCTCCTTATCTCATGCCCTTACACCCAAAGAGTTTGGATGGAAGTTTCATCAAGCATTGGAAAAACCTACAATTTGTGAGGGCTAGGTTTGGAACAAGCATGGGAAGCATGGACTCATGACACAAGATACAAAGAAATAAAATCTCTCCCCCACATCATAAACTGGGGCATCTGGTTGGCCCGAAACACAACACTCTTCCTTGACAAAGCTTATGTCCGAGAGAAAACTGCAGCTCAAAGTCTCTCAATACTCTCAAATTTTCCACAAACAAAAAAATGTCCAAACATTCAATCAATCCAGACAGAGACTCTAGACAAATATAAGCCTTGGGCTTACTTTGATGGGGCCTCACAGAATCAAACTTGTGGGGGTGGATTTGTACTTCATCAATCAAAAAATATTTCTTTTCATATAAAGTTAGGTCTGGGACAGGGTACAAATAACTATGTTAAGTTATTGACTTTAAAATTACTACTTCTCTTTGCAAAAGAAAAATAACTACTTCACCTCCAAATGTTTGGAGTCTCAATGATCGTCATAAACTGGGCAATAAAACTTCAGCAGTGACACAACATTTTCCTCCTCCCTATTCTGGAGGAAATCCTTTGTTTGATGGAAGAATTTGACACAGTGACTATCTCCCATGTCTACAGGAACATGAACATGGTATCAGACGCACTCTCAAAAGTAGGGCTACCCCTTGCTATGTGCCAATGGCACATCACATAATACAAGGAAGGAGAGACACAAGCATATTACCACTGCCCTTTTATAGACACAACAGTTCAACAACAAGATCAGCAGTAGCAGTAGAATTTTTGGATGAAAAGTTTATATGGACCTAAGAAGTCAACCTCGTCTCTTGTTTTTCAGCAAGAGATAATCACATCATATACAATAGCTTATTTTTTCAAAACACATTCAGTTTGATCAAAACAAAATCTCTTTTTTTACAGACTTTTTATACTCAAACACCTTGTTTTGGGTGATGTATTTTTTTGTTTTAAAAAGCCTCTTTCCAAGGATTCCCTTCTTAGCAGCGGGTCATGGACCTTCTTTTATATTTTTGATACACATATTACACCCATGAGGTGTTGTTCTCCTTGAAGAACCTACAAAATGTAATTTTGTCTCTCTAGATGAATAAAATTATGCTTTTTCCATGGAAAAAAAACTCCTAACCCTTATATTTTCTAACCCATGTAACCCTTTATTTTTATAACCTCTAATATTTAACATGTAATTGTTACTACCCCTAACTCTTACACATAATACTAATAATCCTTGCCACTTAACTCATTACACCTATTTTTCATAACCCATATACTAATCTATATAATTATTATCTTCTATGACTATTAATACACATAACCTTTAATCCTTATATCACATATAGATCCTTAACCCTTCAATTATATATCCCCTAACACTTAACCTATCTAATCCCTAACATGTGACCCTTAACTCATAGCACATATATCCTCAATGTCCTAACCATCATAACACCTAACTACTTTAGCACAAAGCCCTTATAACCTCTAGTATTTAAACCTTAATACATATATCTTAGTAACTCTTAACCATCAATATTAATAATTTTTATAGCTGCATATATATTAATATCTGTAGCTATTTTAATCCCTAAAGGATATAATCATTAACACATATAATCTATAACCATTATCATTATTATCCCCTATGACCCATAACTACTAAGCCAAATAAATCCTATTAACATCACCCCTAATTTATAATTCATGTAACTGTCAATCCCTAATATAACCCTCATCACCCCTATATCCCAAATCAACCTTTAACAATTATAATTCATTGCCCATTAACACTATAACCCTAACCATTGTATTCATTAATAAAATTATATCTCTAACCATTATAATCATTAAAACCTAACTCATATAGCCCATTCCATCAACCCCTAACACATATAACCTCTAATATAATCCATAAAATCCATAACACTTATAACCCCTATTAACCACTAACACTTATAACCTCTAATATAATCCATAATATTTATAACCCCTAACAACCCCTAGAACTTATAGCCTCTAATATAATCCATAACACTTGTAAACCCTGTCAACCCTAACACTTAACACATAACCCTTGTAAACTCTAAGACATTACCATCATAAGCTCCTAAACCTTACAACCTTTAAAACATATGACTACTAACACCTATGATCTCTAACCCCTATTTCTTCTAACACATTAACCATGCCATTTCTAACTCTCTTAACCACTATCACACATAACCTATGTAACCCTAATAAAAACCATACAAACCCTAATCTCTAATTAAGGTAATGCATATCACCTATAACCCCTAATATAACCATTAACTCATACAACCTATAAACCCTATAATTATTAACCCCAATAACCCTCATTCCTAACCTCATGCGTATATACTCTAAGTCCAAATCCATATATCCACTTTAATCCTATAACAAATTATTCTTAATCCATATATGATATTAACCTTGACACATATTAATCTATAATTATAGCCCTTAAACCTTATTACACCAAATACAAAACCCTTTAACCCTAACCATTATCATGCATAATACTTTATCCTTAAACATTCTTACTCCCAAAACCTAACACTTATCACCATAACCACTATCTATGATATATCTTTATATAACTTCTAACACCTAATCGATATAACCCCTATCACATATACCTCCCTGCCACTAACCCATATCAACCCCTAATATAACCTTAAATCTCTATAGATTTTAAGCCTTGTGACCATGAATCCTTAAACCCTAAAACTTATAAGTATAAACTTTAACCCTTAATCTCTAACACTTATCACACTTATTTAAATATTTATTTCATAACATTGTATCGCATAAGCACTATAATCCTCACATCTAACCCATAGTTTCTACTCCATTTATCTTTTATCATCGTTAAAAACTATAACCCTTAATACATGTAATGAGAATTATAACCCTTAATGTTGATAAGTCCCAACCCTTATCATCCCTTAATCCCTATGGTCTCTTTAACCATTAATCCATATAACCTTTAAGACCCATAAACCTTAAGACTTATAACCCCCGATCTATGTATACCATAACACCTATAATTACTAACCATGTATCCCTAGTCCATAAAGAGCTCAAATCATTTAATTCATTTAACCCCTTAACACCCATAACATCTAATACCTGACATCTAAATTCTATAATCCATATTTCATAATTACTAACTCTTATAACCACTATTATCCATAGCCTCTAATATAAAATTTACCTTTTTAACATATCAACCCTTAACATACATAATACCTTACACCCTTGTACACTATAACCCTAACCACTAGAATCACTAATAACATTATGACTATAATTATTATAATCACTAACGCCTAAATCATATAAACCATGTAACCCTAATATCTAATCCATGTAACCCCTATGAACCCCATACACTTATAACCTCTAATACAACCCCTATAAACCCTTAATACTTATAACCTCTAATATAACCCCTATAAACACTTTTAACCCCTAATATGTATAAATAATAAATTGTATCACTCTTTAACCCTAACTCTAAAATCCTATAACCCTTCACACATAATATGTAAAAACTATAACACATAACCCCTATAAAATTTAACCATTAACCCCTATTATAACTCCTAAAACCTATAACTCTTCATAGATATGACTCCCAACAACTATAATCTAAACCATATTTTTCCTAACCCATTTAACCTTACAATTTCTAACTATTATAACCACCATCACCCTTAACCCATGTAGCCCTAATATAAACCATATAATCTCTAATCTCTAATTATGATAACACATATCACATATAACCCATAATATAACTACTAACTCCCACAACCTGTGAACCCCATAATGTTTAACCCTATAACCCATAAAACCTAGCCACAATAACTTCTTATTCCTAACCCAAACTTATATCCCTCAGTGTCCAAACCCATATAACAACTTTACTCCTATAACATGTTATTCTTAATACATATAATATATTACCTCTAACACATATGAATCTATAACTCTAACCCTTGAGCCGTATTACTCCTAATAACTAACCATTGTAACCCTTATAACCATAACCATAATCCCTCATAACCCTTTATGTAACAACTAACACCTAATCCATATAACCACTATTACTTATAGCCCCATACCACTAACCCATAATAAAATCTAATATAGTATTAAAGAACCATAAATGATTACCATTATGATCATTAATCCATAACATTTAACACCTATAACTTCTAACTTGAACCCTTCACTAACATTTATAACCCCTAAAACCTAATACATATATAACCTTCACCCATTTGATGTATGACCCTTAACCTCTATAATCCCTTATTCCATAAAATTGTAACCCTATAATCCCTCATAATTATTCCTTAATATTTGATTCCCTAACCCCTAACTCTTACAAACCCTAATCCATATAACCCCTAACTACCAGTGTAGAAACCTTAATCTTGTAACTCATGACTCTAAAAATATAACACTAATGACCTATTACACCTAACTTGCATTTCCAATAATCCCTAACACCTATAAATCTCAAACCATCTAATTCTTAAACCCTATAAATATTAACTCATATGATCCATAATCCTTATAACATATATGATCACTAACTGCTAAGTTCTATAACATATATAACCTATCAACTATGAACCCCATAGAAATTCTCTCACCCCCAATATTCAATATATATCCAACTTAAATAATCCCTATAACTCCTCATTCATAATCCTTACCTATTATGTCACGATAATATAACCATGAAACCTTGTAAATCATAGAACCCATAACCTATATAACCCCTACTATTCAAACACAAACTCATATAATCCATAATATCTAGCCTAATAACCCTTAGCTCCTAACTCTTATAACACATAACTCCCAATCACTATAACCACCAACCCACAAATGAATACATATTTATATTCCTAATCCACATAATATGTAACCAATAATCCCTATAACTTATACTAACCCTTAGCTACAATGACTGATAATCATGATTCATAACAGATATATTGTATATAATCCATTTCATCCTACAACCTATCTCCCTTAATCTCAAGAAGTTAAAACTCCTAAACTCTAATAGTAATGAACCTATAACACAAAACCTTCTAACCACTATAACCTTGCATACTTAATCATTATAACCCATAACCATCAAGCCTTATAACCTACTATATAACTACAAAATTTTATAACCCTTAACCCCTAAAACCTAGAACCCTAGTCAGTAAGACTTATAACCCTTAACTCCTCTAAACCTTACCACTATAGCCTCTAATAGACATTACCCTAACCCTTATAACCTAAATATATATAACCATTAACCATTATAACCCTAAACACCTAGTACTCATAACTATAACTTTAATCCTTATAACAACTTACCCCTATTACATTCTATGACAATATCCCTTGATCTATAATCCATATAACCCTTATCACATCTAACTCATGGCCTTTATAACCTACAATGTAACATCTAACCCATATAACCCTTTACCCTTTTAATGATTATTAGCCTTGACATTCTTGACCCTATAACTATAATTTATGTAACCCCTCATCCTTATAACACCTATAATGTCAAGCCATATATCCCTATAATCATTACCCTTTAACATTTATAATCAACATAATCCCTAACCCTTATAAAATAGTAATCATAAATCCCTATAACCTTTCTAACCCTTAATCCTTATAACGCTTGAATTATCAACCTTATAACTACTAGACCATAACATATAGAACCCTAACACATAATCCTTATCAACACTTACATGCAAACTATACCACTCGTCACTCTTAAAACCCTTAATACAAACCTTAATTCATATATCCCATGATACTTATAAAGCATAACACTAGCACATATGTTCTTTAATGTTAATATGTTTAATCATTATAACCACTAATCCCTAGAAAAATTATCACCTCTAACCCTACATAACCTCTAATCTAACTCATATCCACTACAACATATAGTCTATATTAGTATCACCCCTAACCCCATAACACATAACTATTATAACCATCATCACCCCTAACCCTTTTAACTCATATAACTCCTATAACCACTAGCTCCTTTTATTAAAAATATTTATTGACCTATAAATTTTAACTTCCATGCCATTTATATCCCCTAACCACTACAAAATCCATATCATCCATATTACCTCAAGCCCTAAGAATACCTATTACTGATATCCCCTAACCATGGGAAGCCTTAACCTTCATAACCCCTAACCCTTACAAACCCTAGATCCATCCCTTAACTTATATAACCTATAATCTTGATAAATTATAACCAATGACCTTGATAACCCTTAAACACTAACCCCTATATATTTAATTACCCCATATGTCACATGAATTACACTTATAGCCACTATCAATTATGTTATCTCTATAGCTCAATAATCACTATAATCCTTATAACCTCTAAACTTTGTAACCCATAACACATAACCCCAATAAAATTTAATTTGTAACCCCTATAATCTATAATAATTATCATGTAATAACCTATATGACTAGTAAAACTTATATCCCCAAAATCCTATCAGTTATAATTCCTCACCCATTTAACTCTTTATATTTATAACCCGTAACATTTAACCTCTAAATCCTAAAACACCAAACTCTTAACCAATAATACTAATAATTTATACCATTTAATCTGTTGCACCTATTTTTCATAACCCATATATTAATCCCTATGACTACTAATACCTATAACCTTTAATCCTTATACACATATTGATCACTAACCCTTAAGTTCTATATCCACTAACACTTATTAACCTATTTACCACCTAAATTAGCATTAGGAACCATATAAACCTATGAACCTTGATCATTATAACCTTTGACACCTAATCCACTAAACATTAATTTTTAACCCTTAAAATCCATAACACCTGACACCTGAGTCATATGAACTCTAACACCTAAATTGTATAATCCATAAGATATGAACCTTAACTCATAACACGTATATCCCCAACCTCCTCACCTGTATAACACCTAAATCCTTTAACACAAAATCCTTATAACCCATAATCATTAAACTTTAATACATAAATCCTTTAAGCTGTAACCATTAATATTAATAACCCTTACCACTACACAAATCCTCACACTATAGCTCTTTTAATCCTTAAATATTATAACCACAGATGAATATAAACTATAATCCTTAAAACACATAGAATCTCAAGTACATTATTGTTATAACCCCTATAATCATTTTCCCTTATAACCCATAACTACAAAACCATATAATTCCTCTCACATATAATCCCTAATATAATTCATGTAATCACCAATACTTAATATAACCTTGATAACCCACAACGTTTAATATTTAACAACTATGTCCATTAAGGTAACCTCTAACCTCTATTCCATATCCAATAATATTTATAACATCATCGGTGGACTCATGGTGTTTACAATCGTAAGAACAAGGTTCGTACAAGTATGTATAGCTCTCTTCATTTGACTTGCACTAATAAGTGTGGGTTAGCTTCCATGTTGTGATATTTAATAATATACTCCACTCCATATTTTGTAAGATGGTATTTTTTCTCTTTCCAGAAGAAGATTGATTTTTTGTCATAAAGATAAGGACTCCCTAATACAAGACCACATATATCCAAAGGAACTACATCCAAAACAACTTCATATACCAACTTAGAAGCAATATCAAACTTCAATCTACACTGACTAGTAACCTGAGGTTTTGCCTTATCATGCACCCAACCAAGAGGGTAAGGTTTCTAATGAGGAGTTGTGGTTAATCCTGATTTCTTTATAATCCCTTCAGATATCAAATTAACATGTGAGCCCAGATCAAACAAAGTTTCCACTTTTGTTTACTTTGTCACTATTCTTGTGTGGAATAATTCACTTCTTCTTTCATCATTTTCAAGAGATGGAATTTTAGAAATTGAACTAGCATGCAAGGAAACTTTGCCTTGTAATCCAACTATTGTGATATTTTCCTCATCTCATGAGTCGGAACCTATGTCTTCTTGCACGATAGCAACAATTTTATTCTTCCTTTGGCCACCAAATCATTTTGGTCTTAACTATGGATGTAGCTTCAAACAATGCTCATGATCGTTCCCATCTTTCTGGAAATGAGTGCAAATTGATTTTTATCCCTCTTTCTTTGTTGTAGTTGTCCTCTTATTCTTTCCTTTGCATTTCCTTTTGAAATGGTCTTGTGAATGCTTATGATCTTCATGTACATTCTTACCCATGCTTTCAAGGTGATTTTCTTGCACACACACACCTCATCTAAGATTGTGGGATTAAACAATAATAATGTATGTCGAATGTAACTATGAACTGCACCAATATAATTCATCAAAGTTTCATGAGAATCTAAGGGAATATTTAATGTAAGTTCTTTTTTCCTAAATTCCTCTGTGAAACTATGAACACTCTGACCTTTACTCTATCCTATATTTTTCCATTCCATCATGGATTTTTGAACATAACCCAGTGGATAAAATTGCTTTTTCAACGCAGATGTAAATTCAGACCATGAAGAAAGGAGTTTACCATTATGTTTGCTACCTTTCTGAAGTTTTCTCTCCCACCATACAAGGGTTTTTCCTTCCATCCGAAGAGAAGACAACTAGATATTTTTCTCTTCCTCTTCAATATTCTAGACATGATAGTAAACTTTGATTTGTCTAATCCAATTATTAAGCTTGTATGCATTAGCTTCTCCATTAAACATGGGAAAATTAAATTTCACATCTAGTTTCAACAATGGATTTTTATAGGTATTTGGATGAAAACTACAAGGATGAGAATGATGGGAATGATGGGAATGAGAGGAAGAGGAAGAAGAGCTTGAACTTGAATATGGTGATGGAGGCTCGAGAGGATCTCCTCCACTCCCATGGTTCAAGAAATCATTATCCTCTTCTTTAGCTTTCTTCTGCTTCTCCTTCTTTGCAACTCTCTTCTTGTAATCCACAAGCATTTTTTCCACCATGCCTAACATCTGGTATAAATATATGTGGAAATCCTTCTCATTCTCTGCACCAAGTTCTTCATCCTCCATTTTCTTTCTGCGAGTTGCAAATACACTCTATGGGTTGAAATTATTTAGTTTTCCTTCATCTGCTTTGAGCTTGACCCTGGTAATAATTCACACTCGCAATTCAAGTCAAAGAAGACTGCTCTGATAACAACATGATCTAAGATCTTTCCATCGATGACATTATACAAATTGTATTAAGAGTACGAATCAAATCTTATATACAAGATTAATTAAAGAAGGAATAAATATGGAGAAAAGAAGAGAAATGAGACAATAACACAATAGCTTGATAACGGAGCATTGTCATAAATACATAATTATACCTCAAGTCTAAAATTGACCTTCTGGTATGTTTCCCATATGCAAAAATGGACATCACCGATGGACTCGTAGCGAGAAAACATGTAGAAATGACTGTCAAATCATGAAATTATGACACTGCTCATCGCAGACCCTCCTGAGCTCTTCACCTCGGTTTATATGCCACCAGCTTGCAATGATTACTCATGTACCTGCATCGTAAATCATTCCCATTGTATTATTAGGCGCAGAACTCGAGCTTTGGAAAAAGGCTAGGTTTAAATTGAATTACTTGGGCAGAAATTACAACGTGGGTTGTTAGCCCAGATGGTTGGCAATGGATTAAATTTAGAGTTAGCTTGGGTAGGTCTCAGAGTCAAGCCCGTGGGCCTCCGCTTTTGTCACCCATTATAACATATGATAAATATGGTTGACAACCATATTCAACCACACACACACACAAACACACACACACACACAAACACACACACACACACACACACACACATATATATAATTCATTTAATGGAACTTACCACCAACATTTTAATAGAAGGTTCTGCCAAACTGACCGCCAATATTAACCTTGATGCCCATAATTTTGATGTGATGTGTGCATTGATATTGTGGGATACAATGGGGGCCATATTTGGTGGTACGTCCACCAAGATCTAGTTGTATTTTGTGGGTTGTCGGATTATGTGGATGTCGCCAGAATATGGGCCACCAACTGGTCCAGTCGTCGTATTCGACGTCGGCTGACCTGATGGACGGCGATATTTTTTTTTTGAATTTTTGGTCGTTGGCCCTCATTGGGATTTTCAGGGCTGTCACATGGCACCTTGTGATTAGACCATGTGGCGCCCTTCCACTCACTAGATTCATCCATTTATTTGTCTAGTAATCACTACCACATATCGCTCTATCAAAATACAACATGGCAGCCCTGAGTGGTGCCATGTGGAATCACCTGGGAGTGCCACATGTCACCCTTTAATTCGCCCAAGTGTCCACCAAAATTCCAAATCCTGCCACGTGGTATCCTATCATGTTGCATGTGTCATGCTAACATCAACATGACATCATGTCGACGTCAATTTGTACGAATGATGATGACATCAGTTGTACAGATGATGACATAATCGTTGACTTTTGATTGGGTTGACCATAACTTTGATTGGCCATAACTTCTTCGTTTGAACTCTATTTAAGGTATCGTTTGCATCGTTGGAAAGTTTGTGACAAGCACTTTGACTTAGAACTATTTTTTCTGAGATTTAAGGAATTTGAATTTTTATCCTTATATATCCTCCTGGATCATTAACCCCTTGACAAACCCTAACCCTTATAACCACTAAACCTTATAAATATTGTAACCCATATAAACCCTTCATTTCTTCGACCTATCAAATCTAATCCCTATAAGTTGTCACTGATAACACCTATGAAATTATAACCCCTAACCCTTGAATATTAGAAATACTATAACCCTTAACTCTTATAATCCATTACTTCTAACCCTTATAATTCACAACTAATAACCATTAATACCCTTGTGTTTTATAATGTATAAACCTTATAACCCCTAATATAATCCTTAACATAATAACCCTTTATCAGTATAAACCCGTAATCCCACACTTGTAGCCTCTAATGTTAACCCTTATAACCTTTATAACCACTAACACACCATCTCTTATAACCCCTTACCCCCTACACCATATATCTTTAAAATTTAATTCTATATGACATGTAACTTAGACTAAGTCTAATTATCTTTAACTCCTAAGAGATATAATACATAATATATCCCAAAATATCTATAATCCCTAAACCCTATAACCCTTCACCTATAACCCTATCCCATATAACTTCTAGCCATTATAATTTCTAACCCTCAATTCGTATAACCCTTGAACACTAACACTTAAATTTAAACTCATATCACCCTTACTCTAACTATTATAACCCCTTACATGTAACCCCTATAAACGCTCACATTCATAACATCTAATTATCCCTAAAACATTATAATGCTTAGTGCTTATAACCCCTAAACTATAGCACCGATATCCTCTATAATTAACCATGAACCTTTATAGTCATTAACTATTTTAAAACATAACACTTCTAACCCTAAAACGTATCACCTCTTAAAACTAAACTCTATAACATGTAATATAACCCATAACACTAATAAAATGAAACCCTTATACTATGCATAATGATCAGTAACCCTAAACCATTATCACCCCTAACCCTTAGACCACTAATCCTTATAACTCTAGTCAATATAACTTGTAACCCTTATAACCATTTATAATATAACATTGATATCCCTTAACCCTTTAATTTAATCCCTAAGTCATATAATGAAAACCTATATAACTCTTAATCATATAACTTATATAATCCCTAATCCTTATAAGTCATATCCATAACCCCTAACCATTATATCTCCAATATATTCTACCCTAGATAATTTATTTCATTATCATTCCAAACCCTTATAATCCCCAACATTGCTAATTATACCTCCATAACCCCTACCAATTATATTTGTTATTTACCCTAACTCCATAAATCATAAACTGTATACACCTATTACCATTATTTCTTGACCTATATACCCATAATTAGTATAAACCTTAACCAATTAGCATTATAAACCTTAAAACCCATGTAATTTAATTACACATATAACCTTAACTATCCTATTTATTACCTTAATTTATCATATAACCCCCAACCCCTTTACCATAACTCTTAATTCCTTACACCTATAACTTTTAACCCTTACAAACCCTAATTTATATCACTCGTATCTTTTATAACTCTTAATTTAAATAGACTTTGACCCATAATATGTAATCCCTAAACCCTATATCTACTAAACCTTTATCCATAACACCTATAACCGTTAATTCATGATATTGTTTTTTCCAAAAAAGACCCAATGGGATCTTCCACTTTTCTTTAGAATATTTGAATGGAAGGAATCACAATTTCTAACCACAATTGCAGTTGGAAACCATATCTCACTTGAACTTATTTGAACATATGAATTATGGTCTCCTTGTAAACAACATGCCTTAAGAAAATGGTTTAACCAATTGATATAACCTTTAGGGATAATTCCTAACAGTTGACTCACTCTTATAATCTCTAATCCCTATAAGCCATGTAACCCTTAAACCCTTTAACATCCATAACATATGAACCCTAACCCCTATAATTACTCTCACTTAAAACTCATATAACCTCTAGTATATCCCTTATAACATGTAACACGTTGAATCCATAAGCCCCAACTTATTTATAACCTAATATAAATCTACAACCCCTAATATTGAAATTTTAACCCCTGATACCTTTATTTTCTAAAATAAGTTAGTAATGCCTTACCATTATAACCTCTATAAATTCAAAATGATATAATATAATATACAATATCTAACCATTATCATAACCATCACCTCATACTTAACCCTTAAATCCTATAACCCCTAATCCATAATATTATAACCCTTGTAACATGTATTACTAATATTCATATTTTATAATCCCAATCTAATACCCATAACCCATTCTAATTTATAACCCTTAAAATCCCTAAAATCCTTAGCCTATAACTATTATCACATTTAATAATTAACACCTATGACCCATTGTATAACCACTAAACCTTGTGAACCCTAACTTATAAGATATGATATATTAACCATGTAGCATATGTTACTCATTAGATCAACCTCTAACCCTTATAACCCTTAAAACATAAGCACTCTACGACATTATAACTAATCCTTAAAATTAAACCCATGTATGCCTTAATCAGTAACCCATAACACTTATAATCCTTAACCTTTATTATCCTTACTCCTATCACCCATATTACCATCAACTATATAACATATCACCCTTATTCTCTAGCACATATGATCCTTAACCCTTATAACCCCTAATTTCTAAAATCATAATGCATAACCTGTATAATTCATAATTTATATAACATTTATAAAACCTAATATTTTAGGTGTATAATATCCAACACTACAACTCCTAATATTATCCTAATCCCTATTGCATGTTATATTGATAATCCATATCACATATAATGTATATAATCACTAACACCTATAATAAAGATTCTCTGTAACCCATATAATCCTCACCTACAAAATGTCTCAATCTTAACCCTCATATACTTAACAATTAAAATTGTATAACCCTTAACATTTATAAGGATTAATATAATCTCTAACCCATATAATCATAAATATAAAAATTAACAACTATAACTTGAACACCTAACCCCTATAATAGTAATACCTATTATGAACCCCTATAACACCTAATCTCGATAACTTATAACATGCAATTTACTTTTGACACTTATAACCTTTAAACCTTATTTCACATATTTTCCCTAATCACTATAAACTATAATAATTAACACATAACCCTTATAATAATTATCCCCAAAACCCTATAATCCATATAGAATTTATATACCCCTAAGCCCATTGGCCCTGCTTCAAACTAATTTCTAACAATTGTATCTTATAATATAACCCCTAAAACTAATAAACTCTAAATATTAATATTTAACCCTAAAATTTATAACCTGAAGTATAACGTTTAACTCCTAACCTTTATAATTGCAAACAAAATAAGCAATAGTTATCCTCTAATTCTTCAAACCTCTAATCGCTATCCACTTACAAGTATAACACACAATCCTTAACCATTATAAACACTAACCGATACAACACCTAACTATTATACCACCAATATTTAAATCCCTTAATTAGTAAAATAGTTAATTCTTAATGTATTTAACTAATATTAACTACTAACCCTTAACACCTAATCATATTAACCCTAATCACCCCTATCCCTTAATGTCCATGACATATAATATAATATATAAAAATTATAATCCCTAACCATCGACTATCAATAATTATCATTTTAACCTCTAATACCTCACTAATATAAGCCTAACCCTTATTCATTTTAACCCGTAAAATAGGAGCCCTATAAACCCTTATACACCAAATCCTTAAATCATTTCGCCAATGACACCTACCAACTAAACCCTAATACTTATAATCCTTAACCATTAAAACCCTTTATCCTTATAATGCTTATTACCATAAAACCTAGAAACTTTAAACCCTAATGCATAACTAATATAACCATTAAAACTATTAAACATAGAACTTTATGGCCCCTAACACCTATAAACCCAAACCATTTCAAATGTTAACTCAAAAACCCTTGCTTCTTATAGCATATAAATCCTTACAACCCTTAAATATTAACCCTTATAATCCCTAACACCTATATCCCCAAACCATTTCAAATGTTAACTCAAAAACCATTAATTCTTATAACATATCTAACTCATATTATCCTGACCACTATAACCTTTCACTCCTAAACACTATAATCCTTAACACTTGTAACCCTTCTAATTCCTCATCATAACCCCTAATATATAAGTTATCCCTCATAACCCCTAACACCTAATATTCACAAGATTAACATCTAACTCTCACATATAATCCTGACCCCGCAAACCCTACAATACTTAACAGTTGTAACCCTTATAATCCTTCACCATAACCCCTAACACCTAATATTCATAAGATTAACACCTCACTCTCACATAAAATATTAACCCCTATAACCTCTCACCCTTAAACCCTATAATGTTTACCACTTATAATTGTTATAATCCCTAACCATAACCCCTATAATCCCGAACCATAACCCCTAATATATAAAGTATCCCTCATAACCCCTAACACCTAGTATTTGAAACCTTAACACATATCTCTCAATCCCTCTAATCCCTAATCCTTAACACCTAACTCATATATCCTTAATAACCTCTAACACTCAATTATAACCTTTATAAATTATATCCCATGTGACCTCTTACATGTTAACCCATAATTCTAATCATTCTTAACCCTTAATTTGTGTAACCCCTATCTATTAACCTCTATAGACCCAAACCCATAACCCTTAACATCTAGAAACCTTAACCCACACAACCCATATAATCTATGTAACTTCTAATACATATAACCTCCGACACCTATAAACTATACAACCCCTATAATTCTATCCCCATATAATTTTGCACCCCTAATTTCTAATATAATATCTCACACTTAAAACATTATAACTTTTATAAACCATATATCTTATAAAACCTAAAAATAATTCTAAACAACCCCTTATCCTTGTAATTTAGTGCCCTAAACTTTATAATTAATGACCCTTATAACCATACCGTTTTAATGTAGAACCCCTAACCCCTAAAACCCAATATCCCTATAAATTTTATAACCTATAATCCATGAATTCAGCAAACCATATTATCCATATTATATTAAACCTTATTTTAACACCTAACCCCTAAAAAAACCAAGGCCCTAAGAATCCAATTTATAAAAAATAATTCAAATTTTTTATTTATTTTTAAATCTTCATTATTACAATAACTTGCCTTAACTTTATTTACATAACTAATATATAGTAGTTTTTTTATGTTTTTTTTTTTTAAATTAATATTATATATGAAATTTGTTAAATAACAATTATTTATTTGAATGGTATACATGTTGAGGTTTTAATATTAACATAGTTTATTGAAAAATTTAAAAAAATATTTTCTTCATTAATATATATAGTCATATAGTCTGCCCCTTTCTATATATATTCATTATTAAAATTGTAAAATCTATCATAAAATAAAGAATTATATTTTATAATTATTTATAGTGTTGAATATAACAATTTTTAAATTTATATATTATTATTATTATTATTTTGGGAATACCAATGTGATTTTACCTCAAAACTTTAATCAAACAAACAATAATACTCATCCACTTGAACTAACCTACCCAACTAATACATAATCATTTATATAATAATATATTTTATATAGATACTTGATTAACATACTCCTTTTATTATACATGTCTATTTTAATATACATGTCTACATAGAAGATAAATTATAGTAGTGGATGACTAAATTTATTTGATTTTATATAATTACTTATATAATAATATGTTTTATATGGATAACTCATTAGCATACGGTTTTTATTATACATGTCTACATTGAAGATAAATTATAGTGGAGCATGAGTAAATTTATTTGATTTTATATTATTTTAAGAAATTATAAATTTATTTTGAAAGTTAAACATTAGAATTTATAAAATTATTATTTTTAATTATATTAAAAATTATTTATTAAAATTTATAAAATAATTATTTTTAATTATATTAAACATTATTTATCTAATATTTTATTGAATAAAAATATTTGTATAATTGTTTTTATGTAGTATCAATATTTATTATTAAAATAAATAAAATAAAAAATGGCATTGACCTTTCACATCAATTTGACATTATTTTATTACGTCCTCATCCTTGATTAACTTAATTAATCTTCTCCTCTAGCGATTTAACCATTCGTCCTTGTGATTTCCCATCAACCCATGTGTTTCCCCTATGGGACAATTTTCTCCTCGTGCTCCTGAACTTCTTTGTTGCAGCGACAACACGTAGAGGATCATTTGATAATTTTGGGTTGTATTGTGGGTGTCACTTGCCTGATTTTGAAAAGCTAAAGCTATCGATCAACAAATTCATATATATGTATATACGACAAACCACCTAATAGCCCGCTATCCTTGCTTATACTAATTGAAAAGATATATATATATATATATATGACACGGTTGTGCCTATTAAGGTAAGGGAAGCCCCCTACTCCACTCCACCTACAAGGAAGGTTTCCATGCATGATGGCACGGACGACACTAGGACACAACCCGTCCATGGAACAAGTCTGTTCATGCGGTTCATTCATTCAATTTGTTATGCATATTTGGAAGAGGTTGTCCTTAGGCAGCTACTACTAGGAAATCCCATTGAGGAAGGGATTCAAGTTGTTTATAGATTCTTCGTGTTAATTCATTCATGTTACTATTATTATTTTTTCAAAAGTATGTGAACCATGAAGAAAGAAATTGAATCAAAGATAGGAACTTAGTATTTATATAATTTCTTTATTTTTATAATTATGTATATAATAATCATGAGGTTTTTTTCTCTTAGGGATGGATACAAATAAGAGCTGAAGATATAGCCATAAGCAATATATAAATCCTGAAGGAGACAATTTGTATGGAGGAAATCACCATCTAAACATTAAGAGAAAGCCTTTGGTAATCGGTCGGTGTTACGAAGGAAATATTACCAAGGAAATGATAAGATCTCCCTAGGATCTTCCTATTGATCCTAGACAGAAAGTGGGCTAGACTTCTATGGATTTCTCTAGATCTGAACAATATGTTTCCTATTTTATGCTAAAAGATAGTAAAAAGGAATACCTTTTCCTTTGAAGGTTGTACTCCTATGTCCTCCGCTGGTGTTGTCCCAGAGATCCAGATCCAAGATCCTTCAACCTGCGACTTGCACATAAGAAACAATCATTACCAATCTACAAATTATCTCTAGCATTAGGAAATCACAAATTCATCTAGATATATCATGATCTATTAAAGGTGAGACTAGATCTAACATATATCATTTAACATGAACAACATGAAGGGGGGGAACAAATGATCTATTAATGTTTGTAGCATCAGAAAGCTATTTCTGCATAGGTCTAAGTATCTAGACATGTGGAAGTCACCCAAAGCCTTCTACCTTGAGACTTTACTTTAATTAAATGAATTATTAAAGTAAAGTTATTTAATTAGTGAGTTCAATTTTATTTAAATATATACTTTAACTAGCATTAGTGAATTAAAGAATAGCCATTGATCTCAAGTGAGGTGAGAATTAATCTCAACCATCAGTCACTTTGGATATTAGTCTTAGTTCATAACTCAATCTTATAAAAGAAAGGCTAGGGTGAAGGAGGAAGACACAAGCTACATTGATACAGAGTAGAGAAGGACTTTTTCTCAGAAGATTGGATGATCACAAAGAACTGTGATTCAAGGAGACGTTGGATAGGTGGAGAAGGACTTCCACCTGGAGATCATGTTAGGGAGAAGAGATAACATAGAGTTGCAAATGGGTTTCATCAAATTGGATCCGTAGTTGCAGGGTCACGTCGTGCAGTCTTTAAGTGAGTGTACGCGAGTTTCAGTGGAGACAAATGTATATATGTGGGTTTTCTTAAGGAAAGGCGTGTACATCTCGAAAAAAGTGAAATACTGAGGTTGTAAAACAAATCAAGAGTCGGTAGGGTTTGCAAGTATTATTCATGATTTTTCATATTTCTCTGTGGGCCATTATCCCAGGTATGAGTACCCTTGTAAGCTTTGAAGTTATTTGAATGATAATATTAGTTCATGGGAAGAATATATTTGTGTATTGTGGTTGATATTTTTGGTTTCTAGTAGTGCTTCCGCTATCTTTATTTGAGATGAATATTCCAACAGTGTATGTCGTATTGTGGGATGATAATTTGATTTACAACGAGGAAATCTCTATATAACAAGATACCTAGGGGCAAAGTAAGGGGATTTAAACATGGTATTAGAGAAATCACTCTGAGAGTAAGTCAGATCTCAAATCCATAGGAGGTGATAGCAAATATATCATATCTACAACAAGATCTTAGCAGGTCCATAACTAGCAGGAAAAAATCAAGGGTTGGATTTCAAGGAACAACAGTTACTGAGGAAGAACTAGGGTTTTGCAGCAGTAAAAAGTTATACATATGTTGCAAAAGGAACAAGCATGTGCATACGTGGTTTTCTTTGGAGATAGTCATATATACACGGGTTGCAGTAAGAAAAATCGTCTACATGTGTGGGTTTAAGTGGTGACAGGTGCGTAAAGGTTCGTACAGGTCAATATAGGTTCATTTTTAACATTAGTTTATTTCCAAGGAAGTTTATCAAGTCTAAGGGATGAAATCAACAAGTCTGAGAGTTGAAGACATATTGGATGGAGCATCCAACTTCCCATCTTGGAAAGTAAGATTAAGTTTGGCGTTGAAGGAGTATGACCTTTGGGAGTTAATGGAAAAAGTGGTTGTTCCATCGATAAATATGACAACTTTGGCAGCTCAAGAGAAGAAGGAGATCAAATCAAAGAGGGTTATCTTGGATTCAATGAAAGATCATCTAATTCCTTTCCTATCTGAGAAGAAGAAGTCCAAAGAGAAGTTTGAAGCCTTAGTAGGTTTATTCCAGAGAACTAACATTAATAGAAAGATGGTCTTAAGAAATAAACAATCTGTGCAGATGTCTATATCTGACAACGTTACCATCTATTTCATGAGGGTCACTCAGGTACGTTATAAACTTGCATCCATAGGATAGAAAACAGATGACATGGATCTCATGAATGTTGCATTGAATGGTCATATGAAGTCTTGGGAACCATTTTTCAAGGGAATCTACCCTTAGGAAAATCTCCCAGATTGGAAGAGACTTTGGGATGATTGCATCTAGAAAGAGTCTCGGGGTAATTCCAAAAGAAGCAATAAGGGAAGTAGTGATGAGAAATTGGCCCTTGTCAGTAAGACAAGGAAGGGAAAAAGAAAGAGTTCCAACAAGAAGGGTAATAATGATGGAGGATCATCACAAACAGGGAAGAAGAAGGACTTGAGTAAGATCAAGTGCTTGTAATGTCATAGGAATGGACCTTATGCATCTCAGTGTCCAAAGAAGAAGAAGGGAAAAGTAAAGATGTAGACAATAAAGTCAGGAGATACACAGCTACATGAGTTTGCAGTGAATTTTGAGAAGGATTTCTCACTAGTTTCTTGCATTTATACGAGCACAACTACCAAGAGTGTGTGGTACCTGGAAAACAATGCATCTTGTCATATTATAGAAGCATGTGAGTTATTTAGTAGTCTAGTGGAGAGGGAGATGTTCATGTGGAGCTTGATGATGATGCCAAGTATTCACTAAAGGGAGGGGGAACTGTTATGTTCTAACTTGAGTCAGAAGGTTCGTTTAATGCCTAGTATGTGCTTTATGTACCAGGTTGGAAGAAGAATTTGTTATTAGCCTCAACTATGGAGGAAAAGGGTTTTTTTGTTACTTTTCCAAGAGGTAAAGTACTCATACATCTAGAGAAATATATGTCGGATACAGTAGTGGACGTTGGGGTTAGAGAGGGCATGTTATATAGATTGCATGGAAATCTTGTTCAAGCTTTGGTACATGACAATGACAACCTATGTGAGCTATCGCATAGGAGGTTGGGACACCTACACTACAAAACATTTCCAATTTTAAGGGGGATTGTTACAGGTCTTCTAGAGTTCAGTACTGAGCAACAGGGAGTGTGTTGAGGGTGTGCACTTAGAAAGAATGACAATGATTCTTTTCCAAGTAGCGAGAGTAGGTCCAAGGAGATATTGGACCTTATACATTCAGATATGAGTGGGTTGATGTTAGTAGCATCAGTTTAGGGAGAGTCATATTATGTGATGTTCATTGATGATTTTTCTAGGAAAACCTAGACCTTATTTATGAAGACGAAGGATGAGGTCTTTAGTTGGTTTCAAGAGTTCATGGCTCAAGTGGAGAACTAGACAGGGAATAAGATCAAGGTCTTGAGGTTGAATAATGGGGGAGAGTACACTTCTAATTAATTCAAGGATTTATGCAAGGAGGTATGGATCAAGAGGGAGTTGAAAGTATCATACAACCCTCAACAAAACGAATTTATGGAAAGAAAGAACCGATCAATCATCGTTTCTTAGGGATATGATACATGACCAAGAGTTGCCTTTGTTTCTTTGGTAAGAGGCATGTAACTCGGTGATGTATGTGTAGAACAAGAGTCCTCAAAGGATATTGGGGGGAAATGTTGGGATTTGGGTACCTTGGAAAGTGGTCCCCATGTGCTTATGAGTCTCTAAGCACAAAGAGGGAAGACTATTACCCTTGT
>JASDQU010014818.1:78396-89529 GCA_032191745.1 Picea mariana
ACAGCTGAAGATATTTGTTTTTTGAATTTTTGGTCATTGGCCCTCATTGGGATTTTTGGGGCTATCACATGGCACCCTGTGATTGGACCATGTGGCACCCTTCCACTCACTAGATTCATCCATTTAGTTGTCCAGTAATCACTACCACACATCGCTCTATCAAACTACAACATGGCAGCCCCGAGTGGTGTCATGTGGAATCACCTAGGAGTGCCACGTGTCACCCTTAAATTCGCCCAAGTGTCCACAAAATTTCCAAATCATTCTGCCACATGGTAGCCTATCACGCTGTCATGTGTCATGCTAACATCAGCATGACATCACACTGATGTCACTTTGTACGGACAATGATGACGTCTATTTCACAAATGATGACATAATCATTGACTTTTTATTGGGTTGACTGTAACTTTGACTGGCCATAACTTCTTCGTTCGAGCTCTATTTAAGGTATCATTTGCGTCGTTGGAAAGTTTGCGACAAGAAATTCGACTTAGAACTATTTTTTTTTGAGATTTAAGGACTTTGAATTTTTATCCTTATATATCCTCCTAGATCATTAACCCCTTGACAAACCCTAACCCTTATAACCACTAAACCTTATAAATCTTGTAACCCATATAAACCCTTCATTTCTTCGACCTATCAAATCTAATCCCTATAAGTTGTTACTAGTAACAATTATGAAATTATAACCCCTAACCCTTGAATATTAGAAATACTATAACCCTTAACTCTTATAATCCTTGGCTTCTAACCCTTATAATTCACAACTAATAACCCTTAATACCCTTGATTTTTATAACATATAAACCTTATAACCGCTAATATAATCCTTAAAATAATAACCCTTTATCATTATAAACCCTTAATCCCACACTTGTAGCCTCTAATGTTAACCCTTATAACCTTTATAACTAGTAACACACCATCTCTTATAACCCCTTACCCCCTACACCATATATCTTTAAACTTTAATTCTATATGACATGTAACTTAGACTAAGTCTATTTATCTTTAACTCCTAAGAGATATAATACATAATATATCCCAAAATATATATAATCCCTAAACCCTATAACCCTATCCCATATAACTTCTAGCCATTTTAATTTCTAACCCTTAATTCTTATAACCCCTGAACACTAACAATTAAATTTAAACTCATATCACCCTTACTCTAACTATTATAACCCCTTACATGTAACCCCTATAAACGCTCACATTTATAAAATCTAATTATTCCTAAAACACTATAATGCTTAGTGCTTATAACCCCTAAACTATAGCACCGATATCCTCTATAATTAACCATGAACCTTTATAGTCATTAACTATTTTAAAACATAACACTTCTAACCCTAAAACCTATCACCTCTTAAAACTAAACTCTATAACATGTAATATAACCCATAACACTAATAAAATGAAACCCTTATACTATGCATAATGATCAATAACCCTAAACCATTATCACCCCTAACCCTTAGACCAATAATCCTTATAACTCTAGTCAATATAACTTGTAACCCTTATAACCATTTATAATATAACATTGTTATCCCTTAACCCTTTAATTTAATCCCTAAATCATATAATGAAAACCTATATAACTCTTAATCATATAACTTATATAATCCATAATCCTTATAAGTCATATCCATAACCCCTAACCATTATATCTCCAATATCTTTTATCCTAGATAATTTGTTTCATTATTATTCCAAACCCTTATAATCCCCAACATTGCTAACTATACCTTCGTAACCCCTACCAATTATATTTGTTATTTACCCTAACTCCATAAACCATAAACCTTATACACCTATTACTACTGTTATTTCTTGACCTATATACCCATAATTAGTTTAAACCTTAACCAATGATCATTATAAACCTTAAAACCCATGTAATTTAATTACACATATAACCTTAACTATCCTATTTATTACCTTAATTTATCATATAACCCCCAACTCCTTTACCAAAACTCTTAGTTCCTAACACCTATAACTTGTAACCCTTACAAACCCTAATTTATATCACTTGTATATTTTATAACTCTTAATTTAAATAGACTTTGACCCATAATATGTAATCCCTAAACCCTATATCTACTAAACCTTTATCCATAAAACCTATAACCATTAATTCATTATATTTATTTTTTCCAAAAATGACCCGATGGAATCTTCCACTTTTCTTTAGAATATTTGAATGGAATGAATCTCAATTTCTAAACACAATTGTAGCTGGAAACCATAACTAACTTAACCTTATTTGAACATATGAATTATGAGCTCCTTATAACCAACATGTCTTAACAAAATGGTTTAACCAATTGAGATAAACTTTGGGGATAATTCCTAACATTTGACTCACTATTATAATCTCTAATCCCTATAAGCCAAGTAACCCTTAAACCCTTTAACATCCATAACATATGAACCCTAACCCCTATAATTACTCTCACTTAAAACTTATATAACCTATAGTATATCCCTTATAACATGTAACACCTTGAATCCATAAGCCCCAACTTATTTATAACCTAATATAAATCTACAACCCCTAATATTGAAATTTTAACCCCTAGTACCTTTATTTCCTAATATAAGTTAGTAATACCTTACCATTATAACCTCTATAAACTCAAAATGATATAATATAATATACAATATTTAACCATTATCATAACCATCACCTCATACTTAACCCTTAAATCCTATAACCCCTAATCCATAATATTATAACCCTTGTAACATGTATTACTAATATTCATATTCTATAATCCCAATCTAATGCCCATAACCCATTCTAATTTATAACCCTTAAAATCCCTAAAATCCTTACCCTATAACTATTATCACATTTAATAATTAACACCTATGACCCATTGTATAACCACTAAACCTTGTGAACCCTAACTTATAAGCTATGATATATTAACCATGTAGCATATGTCATCCATTAGCCCAACCTCTAACCCTTATAACCCTTAAAACATAAGCACTCTACGACATTATAACTAACCCTTAAAATTAAACCCATGTACGCCTTAATCAGTAACCCATAACACTTATAATCCTTAACCTTTATTATCCTTACTCCTATCACCCATATTACCATCAGCTATATAACATGTCACCCTTATTCCCTAACACATATGATCCTTAACCCTTATAACCGCTAATTTCTAAAATTATAATGCATAACCCGTATAATTCATAATTTATATAACATTTATAAAACCTAATATTTTAGGTGTATAATATCCAACACTACAACTCCTAATATTATCCTAACCCCTTTTGCATGTTATATTGATAATCCATATCGCATATAATGTATATAATCACTAACACCTATAATGAAGATTCTCTACAACCCATATAATCCTCACCTACAAAATGTCTCAATCTTAACCCTCATATACTTAACAATTAAAATTAAACAGTATAATCCTTAACATTTATAAGGATTAATATAATCTCTAACCCATATAATCATAAATATAAAAAATAACAATTATAACTTGAACACCTAACCCCTATAATACTAATACCTATTATGAACCCTATAACACCCAATCTCGATAACTTATAACATGCAATTTACTTTTGACACTTATAACCTTTAAACCTTATTTCACATATTTTCCCTAATCACTATAAACTATAATAATTAACACATAACCCTTTTAATAATTATCCCCAAAACCCTATAATCCACATAGAAGTTATATACCCCTAAGCCCATTGGCCCTACTTCAAACTAATTTCTAACAATTGTATCTTATAATATAACCCCTAAAACTAATAAACTCTAAATATTAATATTTAACCCTAAAATTTATAACCTAAAGCATAACTTTTAACTCCTAACCTTTATAATTGCAAACAAAATAAGCAATAGTTATCCTCTAATTCTTAAAATATCTAATCACTATCCACTTACAAGTATAACACACAATCCTTAACCATTATAAACACTAACCGATACAACACCTAACTATTATACCACCAATATTTAAATCCCCTAATTAGTAAAATAGTTAATTCTTAATGTATTTAACTAATATTAACTACTAACCCTTAACACCTAATCACATTAACCCTAATCTCCCATATCCCTTAATGTCCATGACCTATAATATAATATATAAAAATCATAATCCCTAACCATCAACTATAATAATTATCATTTTAACCTCTAATACCTCACTAATATAACCCCAAAGCCTAACCCTTATTCATTATAACCCGTAAAATAGGATCCCTATAAACCCTTACACCATATCCTTAAATCATTTCCCCAATGACACCTACCAACTAAACCCTAACACTTATAATCCTTAACCATTAAAACCCTTTATCCTTATAATGCTTATTACCATAAAACCTAGAAACTTTAAACCCTAATGCATAGCTAATATAACCATTAAAACCATTAAACATGGAACTTTATGGCCCCTAACACCTATAAACCCAAACCATTTCAAATGTTAACTCAAAAATCCTTACTTCTTATAGCATATAAATCCTTACAACCCTTAAATATTAACCCTTATAATCCCTAACACCTATACCCCCAAACCATTTCAAATGTTAACTCAAAAACCATTAATTCTTATAACATATATAACTCATATTATCCTGACCGCTATAGCCTCTCACCCCTAAACACTATAATCCTTAACACTTGTAACCCTTCTAATTCCTCATCATAACCCCTAATATATAAGTTATCCCTCATAACCCCTAACACCTAATATTCATAAGATTAACATCTAACTCTCACATATAATCCTGACCCCGCAAACCCTACAATACTTAACACTTGTAACCCTTATAATCCTTCACCATAACCCTAACACCTAATATTCATAAGATTAACACCTCACTCTCACATAAAATATTGACCCCTATAACCTCTCACCCTTAAAACTTGTAATGCTTACCATTTATAATTGTTATAATCCCTAACAATAACCCCTATAATCCTGAACCATAACCCCTAATATATAAAGTATCCCTCATAACCCCTAACACCTAGTATTTGTAACCTTAACAAATATCTCTCAATCCATGTAATCCCTAATCCTTAACACCTAACTCATATATCCTTAATAACCTCTAACACTCAATTATAACCTTTATACATTATATCCCATATGACCTCTTACATGTTAACCCATAATTCTAATCAATCTTAACCCTTAATTTGTGTAACCCCTATCTATTAACCTCTATGGCCCCAAACCCATAACCCTTAACATATAGAAACCTTAACCCACACAACCCATATAACCTATGTAGCCTCTAATACATATAACCTCTTACACTTATAAGCTATACAACCCCTATAATTCTATCCCCATATAATTTTTCACCCCTAATTTCTATTCCCTATAATATTTCACACTTAAAACATTATAACTCTTATAAACCATATATCTTATAAAACTTAAAAATAATTATAAACAACCCCTTATCCTTGTAATTTAGTGCCCTAAACTTTATTAACTAATAACCCTTATAACCATACATCTTTAATGTAGAACCCCTGACCCCTAAAACCCAATACCCCTATAAAATTTGTAACCTATAATACATGAATTCAACCAACCATATTATCCATATTATATTAAACCTTATTTTAACACCTAACCCCTAAAAAAATCGAGGCCCTAAGAATCCAATTTATAAAAAATAATTTAAAATTTTTATTTATTTTTAAATCATCATTATTACAATAACTTGCCTTAATTTTATTTACATAACTAATATATAATAGCTTTTTATGTTTTTTTTTTAATTAATATTATAATTGAAATTTGTTAAATTTCAATTGTTTGAATGGTATACATGTTGAGGTTTTAATATTAACATAGTTCATTGAAAAAAAATTTAAATATATATATATATATATATATATTTTATTATTATATATTCATTATTAAAATTGTAAAATCTATTATAAAATAAAGAATTATAATTTATAATTATTTATAGTGTTGTATATAACAACTCTTAAATTTATATATAATTATTATTTATTTTTTAAATATATTTATGTGATTTTATCTCAAAATTTTAATCAAACCAGCCATGACACTCATCCACTTGAATTAACCTACCCAACAAATATATAATCATTTATATAATAATATGTTTTATATGGATACTTCATTAGCATACTCTTTTTATTATACATGTCTATTTCAATATACATGTCTACATAGAAGATAAATTATAGTAAAGGATGACTAAATTTATTTGATTTTATATAATTACTTATATAATAATATGTTTTATATGGATAACTCATTAGCATATGGTTTTTATTATACATGTCTACATAGAAGATAAATTATAGTGGAGCATGAGTAAATTTATTTGATTTTATATTATTTTATGAAATTATAAATTTATTTTTAAAATTAAACATTAAAATTTATAAAATAATTATTTTTAATTATATTAAACATTATTTATGTAATATTTTATTGAATAAAAATATTTATATAATTGTTTTTATGTAGTTTCAATATTTATTATTAAAATAAAAAATATTAAAAATGGCATTGACCTTTCACATCAATTTGACATTATTTTATTACGTCTTCATCCTTGATTAACTTAATTAATCTTCTCCTCTAGCGATTTAACCATTCGTCCTTGTGATTTCCCATCAACCCATGTGTTTCCCCTATGGGACAATTTTCTCCTCGTGCTCCTGAACTTCTTTGTTGCAGCGACAACACGTAGAGGATCATTTGATAATTTTGGGTTGTATTGTGGGTGTCACTTGCCTGATTTTGAAAAGCTAAAGCTATCGATCAACAAATTCATATATATGTATATACGACAAACCACCTAATAGCCCGCTATCCTTGCTTATACTAATTGAAAAGATATATATATATATATATATGACACGGTTGTGCCTATTAAGGTAAGGGAAGCCCCCTACTCCACTCCACCTACAAGGAAGGTTTCCATGCATGATGGCACGGACGACACTAGGACACAACCCGTCCATGGAACAAGTCTGTTCATGCGGTTCATTCATTCAATTTGTTATGCATATTTGGAAGAGGTTGTCCTTAGGCAGCTACTACTAGGAAATCCCATTGAGGAAGGGATTCAAGTTGTTTATAGATTCTTCGTGTTAATTCATTCATGTTACTATTATTATTTTTTCAAAAGTATGTGAACCATGAAGAAAGAAATTGAATCAAAGATAGGAACTTAGTATTTATATAATTTCTTTATTTTTATAATTATGTATATAATAATCATGAGGTTTTTTTCTCTTAGGGATGGATACAAATAAGAGCTGAAGATATAGCCATAAGCAATATATAAATCCTGAAGGAGACAATTTGTATGGAGGAAATCACCATCTAAACATTAAGAGAAAGCCTTTGGTAATCGGTCGGTGTTACGAAGGAAATATTACCAAGGAAATGATAAGATCTCCCTAGGATCTTCCTATTGATCCTAGACAGAAAGTGGGCTAGACTTCTATGGATTTCTCTAGATCTGAACAATATGTTTCCTATTTTATGCTAAAAGATAGTAAAAAGGAATACCTTTTCCTTTGAAGGTTGTACTCCTATGTCCTCCGCTGGTGTTGTCCCAGAGATCCAGATCCAAGATCCTTCAACCTGCGACTTGCACATAAGAAACAATCATTACCAATCTACAAATTATCTCTAGCATTAGGAAATCACAAATTCATCTAGATATATCATGATCTATTAAAGGTGAGACTAGATCTAACATATATCATTTAACATGAACAACATGAAGGGGGGGAACAAATGATCTATTAATGTTTGTAGCATCAGAAAGCTATTTCTGCATAGGTCTAAGTATCTAGACATGTGGAAGTCACCCAAAGCCTTCTACCTTGAGACTTTACTTTAATTAAATGAATTATTAAAGTAAAGTTATTTAATTAGTGAGTTCAATTTTATTTAAATATATACTTTAACTAGCATTAGTGAATTAAAGAATAGCCATTGATCTCAAGTGAGGTGAGAATTAATCTCAACCATCAGTCACTTTGGATATTAGTCTTAGTTCATAACTCAATCTTATAAAAGAAAGGCTAGGGTGAAGGAGGAAGACACAAGCTACATTGATACAGAGTAGAGAAGGACTTTTTCTCAGAAGATTGGATGATCACAAAGAACTGTGATTCAAGGAGACGTTGGATAGGTGGAGAAGGACTTCCACCTGGAGATCATGTTAGGGAGAAGAGATAACATAGAGTTGCAAATGGGTTTCATCAAATTGGATCCGTAGTTGCAGGGTCACGTCGTGCAGTCTTTAAGTGAGTGTACGCGAGTTTCAGTGGAGACAAATGTATATATGTGGGTTTTCTTAAGGAAAGGCGTGTACATCTCGAAAAAAGTGAAATACTGAGGTTGTAAAACAAATCAAGAGTCGGTAGGGTTTGCAAGTATTATTCATGATTTTTCATATTTCTCTGTGGGCCATTATCCCAGGTATGAGTACCCTTGTAAGCTTTGAAGTTATTTGAATGATAATATTAGTTCATGGGAAGAATATATTTGTGTATTGTGGTTGATATTTTTGGTTTCTAGTAGTGCTTCCGCTATCTTTATTTGAGATGAATATTCCAACAGTGTATGTCGTATTGTGGGATGATAATTTGATTTACAACGAGGAAATCTCTATATAACAAGATACCTAGGGGCAAAGTAAGGGGATTTAAACATGGTATTAGAGAAATCACTCTGAGAGTAAGTCAGATCTCAAATCCATAGGAGGTGATAGCAAATATATCATATCTACAACAAGATCTTAGCAGGTCCATAACTAGCAGGAAAAAATCAAGGGTTGGATTTCAAGGAACAACAGTTACTGAGGAAGAACTAGGGTTTTGCAGCAGTAAAAAGTTATACATATGTTGCAAAAGGAACAAGCATGTGCATACGTGGTTTTCTTTGGAGATAGTCATATATACACGGGTTGCAGTAAGAAAAATCGTCTACATGTGTGGGTTTAAGTGGTGACAGGTGCGTAAAGGTTCGTACAGGTCAATATAGGTTCATTTTTAACATTAGTTTATTTCCAAGGAAGTTTATCAAGTCTAAGGGATGAAATCAACAAGTCTGAGAGTTGAAGACATATTGGATGGAGCATCCAACTTCCCATCTTGGAAAGTAAGATTAAGTTTGGCGTTGAAGGAGTATGACCTTTGGGAGTTAATGGAAAAAGTGGTTGTTCCATCGATAAATATGACAACTTTGGCAGCTCAAGAGAAGAAGGAGATCAAATCAAAGAGGGTTATCTTGGATTCAATGAAAGATCATCTAATTCCTTTCCTATCTGAGAAGAAGAAGTCCAAAGAGAAGTTTGAAGCCTTAGTAGGTTTATTCCAGAGAACTAACATTAATAGAAAGATGGTCTTAAGAAATAAACAATCTGTGCAGATGTCTATATCTGACAACGTTACCATCTATTTCATGAGGGTCACTCAGGTACGTTATAAACTTGCATCCATAGGATAGAAAACAGATGACATGGATCTCATGAATGTTGCATTGAATGGTCATATGAAGTCTTGGGAACCATTTTTCAAGGGAATCTACCCTTAGGAAAATCTCCCAGATTGGAAGAGACTTTGGGATGATTGCATCTAGAAAGAGTCTCGGGGTAATTCCAAAAGAAGCAATAAGGGAAGTAGTGATGAGAAATTGGCCCTTGTCAGTAAGACAAGGAAGGGAAAAAGAAAGAGTTCCAACAAGAAGGGTAATAATGATGGAGGATCATCACAAACAGGGAAGAAGAAGGACTTGAGTAAGATCAAGTGCTTGTAATGTCATAGGAATGGACCTTATGCATCTCAGTGTCCAAAGAAGAAGAAGGGAAAAGTAAAGATGTAGACAATAAAGTCAGGAGATACACAGCTACATGAGTTTGCAGTGAATTTTGAGAAGGATTTCTCACTAGTTTCTTGCATTTATACGAGCACAACTACCAAGAGTGTGTGGTACCTGGAAAACAATGCATCTTGTCATATTATAGAAGCATGTGAGTTATTTAGTAGTCTAGTGGAGAGGGAGATGTTCATGTGGAGCTTGATGATGATGCCAAGTATTCACTAAAGGGAGGGGGAACTGTTATGTTCTAACTTGAGTCAGAAGGTTCGTTTAATGCCTAGTATGTGCTTTATGTACCAGGTTGGAAGAAGAATTTGTTATTAGCCTCAACTATGGAGGAAAAGGGTTTTTTTGTTACTTTTCCAAGAGGTAAAGTACTCATACATCTAGAGAAATATATGTCGGATACAGTAGTGGACGTTGGGGTTAGAGAGGGCATGTTATATAGATTGCATGGAAATCTTGTTCAAGCTTTGGTACATGACAATGACAACCTATGTGAGCTATCGCATAGGAGGTTGGGACACCTACACTACAAAACATTTCCAATTTTAAGGGGGATTGTTACAGGTCTTCTAGAGTTCAGTACTGAGCAACAGGGAGTGTGTTGAGGGTGTGCACTTAGAAAGAATGACAATGATTCTTTTCCAAGTAGCGAGAGTAGGTCCAAGGAGATATTGGACCTTATACATTCAGATATGAGTGGGTTGATGTTAGTAGCATCAGTTTAGGGAGAGTCATATTATGTGATGTTCATTGATGATTTTTCTAGGAAAACCTAGACCTTATTTATGAAGACGAAGGATGAGGTCTTTAGTTGGTTTCAAGAGTTCATGGCTCAAGTGGAGAACTAGACAGGGAATAAGATCAAGGTCTTGAGGTTGAATAATGGGGGAGAGTACACTTCTAATTAATTCAAGGATTTATGCAAGGAGGTATGGATCAAGAGGGAGTTGAAAGTATCATACAACCCTCAACAAAACGAATTTATGGAAAGAAAGAACCGATCAATCATCGTTTCTTAGGGATATGATACATGACCAAGAGTTGCCTTTGTTTCTTTGGTAAGAGGCATGTAACTCGGTGATGTATGTGTAGAACAAGAGTCCTCAAAGGATATTGGGGGGAAATGTTGGGATTTGGGTACCTTGGAAAGTGGTCCCCATGTGCTTATGAGTCTCTAAGCACAAAGAGGGAAGACTATTACCCTTGT
>JASDQU010014818.1:108830-121604 GCA_032191745.1 Picea mariana
GACTACCATCAATAGCAATACCACGTTCATTCATCTTTTCCCAGTAGAAGGATGGATTGGAATTTATTTTTTCCAAGTTCATCTGGAAACATGAGTCAATCATGTAGTCTAGTTGGTACGACTTATGCTTAAGAGGGAAAAAACAAAATTTGATATATAATTTAGGACCAAAAAACAATCCCAATGAAGGCTCTATATGTTTCTCTTATGATTTTTCTTCATCAATTTCTTCATGAAAGAAAGAATGTTGGTGCTTGTGTTATGGAGGCTCTTGCAACACTCTAGCATATTCTCTAGAATTTTCTTCTTCAGAGAAGTGGTCTAATTCTTTCTCTGTTACTTCCAACAAGTTATTTAAATCCGCAATTTCATGGATCAACTTTCTGAGATTTCTTTGTTTAAATTTTATATGTAATCTTAGCATTCTTGATTTGTCTTGTCTGAACAGTGGTTTGTCTTTTTGTTGATCAAGATATTATTTATAGAGTTTTGTTGGATTATAAGAAACTTTATTTTTATTCAATGGATGATATTCTTCTTCTTTAATAGATTTTTATTTGAGCTATGCCAAGATATTTTCCTTGTCATCTTTTAGATCTTGTCTTAGCACATATTAGTAGATGGGAATATCAAACAATTCTTTTTCTGTATCTGCAAGTCTTTGTTGGATATTTTCATATTACTTTTTATGGACTGAAAGCATCTAGAACATATATTCTTGGGGACCCTCACACACCCCTAAATTTGGTGTATCAGAATCATAAGAGGAGGATTCTGAGGCAAAAAATTTAACTAATGGGTGTATATCCGATTCAAAACTATCATCTTCAAAGGAAAGGAAGAGAACTTCTTCTCCTACAGGATAGTCACCTTGAGAAAAGACTTCTAGATCACCATGCTGGATCTAATTCATCTGTAAAAAATGTTGCAAGGTGTGGTTTCTTTTTATTGGAAGGGAATTTTTTTTCCCAATGACCCTTTTTCCCAAAAGTAAAAAAAAAAAAACTTTATCACAAAGGGAAGACCTTTTCTTGAGATAATATGTGTATTTTTTGTGACTTTTGATTTTAGAAGACTTTTTATGTCTATGTGGCTTCTCTAGGTGAAATATTGGAGTGTGAGTATAAAAGGGATTTTTCTTTTTTTTACAGTTCAAGATTCATTAATATTGCCATTATTATGGCAACTGTAACCCCAATCAAGCATTCGAACAACGAATTTGCAAAATCCAGGGGAAAACATAGAAGAATGAATTTTAAAATCCTTGGAGACTCGTTTCTCAAAGCAGTGTTCTTCCCAGAATTGGATTATATAGGCGTGAATTTGAGCTAATGAGAGACCTTTCAGATTAACCTTTTCTTATTTGAGAAAGTACTCAACAACATCTAGAACATGACTTGGAAAAATTCTCAAATAATATTTGAGGAATTTTGGCTTATCTGCATTTCTAGATGTAATCAATAGGTTCTACATATAACAAAAGTATTTCTCATGCTTCTCAAGGTCATAGAGTATTAGAGACATAAAAAGTGAGGCTAGGTGGTTATAGTCTTACTCATCATTAGCTACATAAAATTGATGACCTAATGTTGAAATGATTTGTTCATCTTCATCTGCTACTGCAAGCATTTATGTTCTATTTTATTGTGTCAACCATCGCCACCAAGAATGATCTATCCCACAAAATCCTGAAATAATTTGGATAGCAAGTTGTTGAGCAGTAATTGAACTATCTTGATATCTTTTGTAGGAATTCCAATTTAATTTGGCATCTCATATCACAAATATATTTTGATAGGTTATATATAATATAGGTGGCTCAGGCATTTGGAAAATTATTTTATTCATGTGGTCAATGCCAACTTGTAATTTGTTTGGTGGAGAAGAAAAGGCATATTGCATGACAATATCCATGGTTGGAAGAGTGGAATTAGGACTAGAAGATGGATTTAAATGATTAGGAGGAGGCATGACATAAGAAGTTTCTCCTTCTTGCTTAGGAGTGTGGAGCATCTAAAGATAATGTTGTGGGAAAGCTTTGGAAAATCATTTAAATCCTTCAACCCATTCTTTGATTTCTTCAATTTTTTCATATGTGGCTATGGAATTAGAATTAGGACGATTGTCTTATTATATAGTCATTAATCCAAAAGAATAACTTATGGACAAAGTTTGCTTCTGTCCTTTTGTTAATGCTTTGAGAGCGGTTTTGCTGACAGACTTAAGTTGTTTATTTAATTGTTGTGTCCTTAATAGTATTGTTCCTAACGCATCAAGTCTTATCTCAAGCTTGGTTGAGGCTGCATTTGAGTCTTGTTTTATTTATTTTGTGTCTTTTATGACATGTTGTAGTAGATCCATTTTAATACTAAGAAAAATTATTTTATCTTATTCCTCTTTTACAACCTTCTTTAGTTGTAGTATATCTAGAACAATTTCATCAATATTGGTTGTTGTTAATTAATGTTGCAAGTTACCCAAATTAGCCAATTTAACTTCAACTGACACAGTTTCATAAGTAACTCACGATGTATGATTCAAATATTCCCTTTTTATAGTCCTGTCATAACTATATTGTTTTAAAGGAGTATCAAGAATATTTCTTTCGGGAACATATGACTTAATAACTAAAGTTGTTGTAACTTCCATATGATAATGCCTTATAGGTAGGGAAAACATGAATAAACAAGCGGGCATATTTTTCTTAAGCTTATGAAGGACTTTGGTGCAAGATGGAAAGTCTTTGTACTAACTATTGTGTTGGAGCTTTGAATCAGAGGAAGTAACACAAGGTTATTCAAAAATGGGCCGATTTATAGTAGGACGAGTAGGTAAAATGATGGGATACATAATTTACATAAGCATATATAAATAATGGTAGCTTGAAATAAATTGGATTTGAATTGGAAGGCATTCTAAAGGAATTACTAAACCTATCAAACATTAATGAAGTATTTATAGGAGATGGAGATGACAATAGTTTCTTTTTGAGGCACGGGTTCTTATATTTGACTTCCCATGATTTAGGATAATTAATCTGTGTCTAATCAAAATTGATTGGAGTGGCATTTTTATCTTTATCTAAATCCACCATGCTTAGAAGATGCAAACTCTGATGGACTATCATTTCCAAAGCGGACAATGACCATGGATTTTAGCTAAATAATTTGAGAGCTAGGTTCAACTTTAAAGCCTTGTTGGTAGATGTAATCTTTAATAAGGTTATATATATGTGGATAAAAAAGGATTATAGAATACTTTGGAAAGATAGTTCCAAAATAGGTACCTTGATGAAGGGGTTCGAGAAAACCTCATATTCTATGTGTCTATGTATCTACTACAACACACAAAGAAGCAACATTTAAAAATGAAACAACCAAAGGACCAAGGCCAAGTTTAACTGATACAAGATGAGAATATTTGTATCCTTGTTTCTTATCCAAATCTATTTGGGATTTTTCAAGAAAATTTATGTGAACTAGTTCATCTTGATATGTAAATGCTATGTCAACTAAATATATTTTTATCTGAGTGTGGGATTTACAGTTCCACCATTTTATTTTATAAACTTATTTTGGTAAGTTACCAGAAAGTTTCCAGTCTAAAGAAGGATTAATATTGTTCATTGTGGTAATATATGAGGAATTTTTATCATTATGGAAATATGATCTTCGTTTTACAAGAGAAATTACAGTATGGGAGGGGGAGGGCGATGTTGGGAATCACCCTCTCCTCCATTACCACTTTTTTTATAATATAAAAAAAATGGTAAGGGGGGAGGGGGCGATGCTCGACATCTCCCTTGACACTTACCAATACCAAATATCCAAGACTGAATCCAAGTTTAAGATTGATCTCCACACTCTGAGAAATTCACACTTTGAGAGAACACTCTTGTTTGATCGTCTTTGAATGGCGAATATTTTCACATACTTTTACAAAACTTAAAAGTTATAGAAACCACTCTAAGGCACAAAGGGATAACATACACAGAGGTTCATACACAAAAACTCGCTTACACTTTAGATTCTTGGTTTTCTTATACAAGGTTGCAGTATGCGTGAGCACAAACGATACACAAAGCTCAGACTCTCCAACCTTGAATGAGAAAATGAGACCTCTCATTCTTATTTATACAAACACAGTCGATAAAACAGATGACCCAAAACCTACAAGTGAAGGTAAAAGAAAATATCCAGGGTGATAGTGTGGGCTCCACTATCATTATCTCGTCTCTTAACTAGTCCTTTCAGAAATATGGGGGCCTGAATGGACCGATGAATCTATGGGTTGATAGACAGACTAATATATTTACATCCATGGGGCAAATTTAAGTGTCCCACCATGCTTTAATCATAATAATCATTCCCAACAAGGAAAATACACGGGTCTCCTCCACACAAGCATCCATCAAGGAAATAATTCTCACTTTCATCATCACCAGACAGGAATGTCAAGGGGGACCTAGGTGGAGTTGGAGGATCTAGAGATATATATGTTGAAAACATCTTTCCATGTCAGATCCTGGCATTGGGGCACATGATTTCCAATAGAATTCTCCTTGGAATATGGATTCAACTTTGTAGTTTAATAGGACGTGTTTAGTAATTTTCCCATTTCTTCTTCCTTCATGGTCACGCTAGAGAAAATTATGAGTTATGAACACTTGTGATTCTAATGTTGAGTATTTCTCTTCAAGATGACTTCGCCTAAATTTGAACCAACGATGATTTTGATGAGTGGTTATCATGTCATCCTATAGATGAAGGATGAAATTAGCCCTTCTTTGTTCCCAATCTATTCTTGGGAAAAATTTGTCTACAAAGACTTTGTTCCACCTAGACCATTTTTGCTGACAAAGGGTAGATGGATCTCCACATATAATATTTTTCCCTTGTTCATGGAAGAATTGAAGGATTAGCTGGTAGTTGTTCCAAGTCAAATATTCAGGGCCAATATCAACATAAAATAATTCTTGTCCTTCTTCGTTTGTTGTATCAAGCCAAACATCTTATATCATTTTAAGCTTTTGATAGGCATTATCAAGGCCATGAAAAGCATTCTTCTCCCATTTTTTATAAAAGTTTTATCTTTAATGGAGAGATTAGCTTTTATTTTATTAATGTGATGGCCATTTGTCTCTATGTTGCTTCTTTGCTTGCATATTCAAGTAATTCATTGTGTTCCTGCTCTATCATAGGGTCCTTGAATGTTATCCTCATATTTTTGTAGAGATTCCATGCTTAATTCGCACACTCTTTTTAGTAGGAATTGATGAATCTCTTATTGAAAACATATTGAAATATGGATGATGTTTTTCCCTGGTTAACATATCAGCAGCATAATTAAGTTTACTAGGTTTATATATAATTTCAAAATCAAAATTTTGTAACTAGAGAAACCATGTCATAATTATAGATATATTTTCTGCCATTAGATTTTCATTTCTAAAAATTCCTGGAATGATCTTCAAATCAGTTCTTATAATGAATTCAACAGAATTTAAGTGGATCTTGAAAGGACTAATAATTTTTAACAACAAGAATCTCTTTATGGTTGGAGGGTTAATTAAGTTCAACTCCTTTAAATGAATCAGATGCATAGCTGCATATTTCTTTAACAAAATTATTCTTTTCAATGAAAACTCCACCCTAAGAGTTATTAGAATCATTTGTTTCTATGATTAAATATTGTGTTCCATATAGAAGGGATAATGTTGGCAACTGTTGAAATTTTTCTTTGATTATTTGCACATCTTTTGTCATATCTTCATTCCAACTCATTGGGTTTTTATTCAACCTTTTCTAGAGAAAATATACATCTTCTGCTTGGCCTCTATAAAATGGTCTAATGTAGTTTATCCTTTCAAGAAATCTTTGAAGTTGTGTCTTACCTAGTATATGGTCAGGAAAGTGAGAAAAAACTTTCAAAACATGTTCTTGTAGAATTGTATAACCTTTATTTATATTGAAACCCAAAAGATCAATATTGGTCTTCCCAATTTCCATTTTTCTTTTTGAGATGGCAAGAACATGATGGAAAACCAACTGGTAAAATATCTACAAATGTTTGAGATGTTGTTGCATATTCTTTGAGAAGATCAAAACATTATCTATATATACCAATGCCCATGAATAACATATGAAGATATATTCCCTTCTTTTTTGGAATTCAGATGGGGCATTATTGATGTCAAATGGAAGAACTTTCCATTGATACTATCCATGTGGGACAATAAATGCAGTCTTATATTTATCCTTTGCTTCTATCCCAATTTTATAAAATCATGATTTGAGATCAAATTTGTTGAAAATGGTACATCCTACTACTATTTGCAACAAACATGACTTATTAGGGAGAGGGTATCTGACAAGTTGTAAAAACTTTGTTTAGAGGTTTATAATCGAATACTAGTCTTGGATTTCCTCTTTTTATCTCTAAATTTGTTATAACTACAAAACCTTTACATTCCAAAGACTCTTAGATGGTTCAATAAGGCCTTTACCTAAAATATATTTATTTTATTTTGCATAAAATTATGTTTCAAATGGATTCATGACTGCAGTAGAGGATTTATGTGGAATGAGATGTTTTAGGGGATCAAAAGGAAGAGTCACAAAGTATTGTTCTATACTCCAAAATGCATTAGGGTTTTCTAAAGTATGTTATTTTTTTTTGTTTTGGAAGAAATTTCATAAAGGGATTTATCTTTATGGATTTCAGCATATGCAATGCATCTTTCCATTTTAGATAATTTTGCTAAAGGAACTTGAACTGGTCTTACTTCTTTGGGAATGGTTTTTCATTTTGGGTTACTCTGGTGTGATAACATGGGCATGAGACAATTCTACCCTTTATAGTACATTTAAAGCCCATATTTATAGAATCTATACATACAGGATTGACTCTGGTAATGAATTCAAAACCTAATATATAATCTTCATTGATATTATCTAGTCTGTTCATAGAAAGTGCATCTTTCTAGCCTTCAATAGTTATGGGGAAGTCTACTACCTTACCCAAAATATTGATAGGAGTACCGTGAATTGAAATACCACATTCATTCATCTTTTCCTAGTAGAAGGATGGAATGGAATTTATTTTTTCCAAGTTCATCTGGAAACCTAAGTCAACCATGCAGTCTAGCTGGTATGGCTTATGCTTAGGAGGGAAAAACCAAACTTTGATATATAATTTAGGACCAGAAAATAATCCCAATGAAGGCTCTATATGTTTCTCTTATGATTTTTCTTCATCAATGTCTTCATGAAAAAAAGAATGTTGGTGCTTGTGTTCTGGAGGCTGTTGTAGCACTCTGGCATTTGTTTCTTCAGAGGAGTGGTCTAATTCTTTCTCTGTTACTTCCAACAAGTTCTTTAAATCCTCAATTTCTTGGATCAACTTTCTGATATTGCTTTGTTTATCTTTTATCTTTAGTCTTAGCATTCTTTATTTTTCTTTTGTGAACAATTGTATGCCTTTGTGTTGATCAGGATATTCTTTATAGAGTTTTTTTGGATTATAAGAAACTTGATTTTTCTTCAAGGGATGATATTCTTTTTCTTTAAAAAAATTTTATTTAAGTTGTGCCGAGATATTTTTCTTTTCATCTTTTATATCTTGTCTTAGAACATATTGGTAGATGGGAATATCATACAATTCTTTGTCTATATCTACAAGTCTTTGTTGCATATTTTCATATTTATTTTTCTAGACTGAAAACATCTACAAAATATATTCTTCGGGACCCTCATACACCCCTAAATTTGGTGTAAAAATCAGGAGAGGAGGATTCTAAGGAAAAAAATTTAACTAAAGTTGGTATATCTAATTCATAACTATCATCTTCAAAGGGAAGGAAGAGAATTTCTTCTCCTGCAAGATAGTCACCTTGAGAACAGAGTTCTAGATCCACCATGCTGGATCTAATTCATATGTAAACAATGTTGCAATGTGTCCTTTCTTTTTCTTGGAAGAGAATTTGTTTTCCCAATGACCCTTTTTACCACAAATAAAACATTTTTCTTTATCAAGAGGGGAAGACCATTTCTTGAGACAATACTTGTCTTTTCTGTGCCTTTTGATTTTAGAAGACTTTTTATATTTATGTGGCTTGTCTAGGTGAAATCTTGGAGCACTAGTATAAAAGGGATTTTTCTTCTTTTTACAGCTATAAGATTCATTAATATGGCCATGATTATGGGGAATGCAACCCCAATCAAGCATTTGGACAATTGATTTGCAAAATCCAGGGGAAAAAATAGAAGAATGGCTTTTAAAATCCTTGGAGACTCTTTTCTCGAAACAATGTCCTTCCCAGACTTAGATTATATAGTCATGAAGTTGATCTAGTGAGAGAACTTTCAGATTAATCGTTTTGTCTTTGAGAAACTAGTCAACAACATCTAGGACATGATTTGGAAAAATTCTCAAATAATATTTGAGGAATTCTGGCTTATATGCATTTCCAAATATAATCAATAGGATTTTCATATAACAGAAGTATTGTTCATGCTTCTCAAGGTAACAGAATCTTTGGGACATAAAACATGAGGCTAGGTGGTCATATTACCGCTCATCATCAGGTCTGTAAAATCGACGACCTAATGCTGAACTGAGTTGTTCATCTACATCTGTTGCAGTAAGAATTTATGTTCTAGTTTCTTGTGGAAACCATCGCCACCAAGAATGATCTAGCCTAGTGAATCCTGATATAATTTGAATAGTGAGTTGTTGAGTAGTAATTGAACTATCTTGAGATCTTTTGTAGGAATTCTTATTAGCTATCAAGTTAATGGCATCTCAGATCTCAGATATCTTTTGGCGGGCTATGTTTAAGATAGGTTGTTGAGGAATTTGGGAAATTATTTTATTCATGTGGTCAATGCCAAATTGGAATTTATTTGGGGAAGAAGAAGAGGCATCTTGCATGACAATATCCATGCTCAGAAGAGTAGAAGCAAGACTAGAAGATGAATTTGCATGATTAGGAGGAGGAGGTAGGAAATAAGAATTTTCTCCTTGTTTCTTAGGAGTGTGAAGCATATGAAGATAATGTTCCAGAAAAGATTTGGGCAATCGTTTAAATCCTTCGACCCATTCTTTGATTTCTTCAATTTCTTCATCCCTGGCTCTAAAATCAAAATCAGGATGATTATCTTATTCTACAACCATTAATCCAAAAGAATAACTTCTGGAAAAAGTATGTTTGTGTCCTTTGTTACTTCTTTTAGAGCAGTTTCATTGACAGACTTAAGTTGCTTGTTTAATGATTGTGTCCTTAATAGAATTGTGCCTAAAGCATCAAGTCTTTTCTCAAGATTGGCTAAGGCTACATATATGGCTTGTTTTATTTATTTTGTGTCTTTTATGGCATCTTGTACCAGATCCATTTTAATACTAAGAAAATTTGTTTTCTCTTATTCCTCTTTTACAACCGTATTTAATTGTAGTATATCTAGAAAATATCATCAATATTGGTTGTTGTTAATTGATGTTGCAAGTTACCATAATTAGCCAATTTAACTTCATTTGACACAGTTTTAGAAGAAGCTAAGGATATATGATTCAAAAATTCCCTTTTGAAAGGAGTATCACGAAGATTTCTTCCGGGAACATATGACTTAAGACTTGAAGTTGTTGTAATTTCCATATGAGAATGGCTTCTAGGTAGGGAAAAACATGAATAAATATGAGGGCATCATTTTCTTAAGATTGTGAAGTACTTTGGTGAAAGTTGGACAATGTTTGTGCTAACTATTGTGTTGGAGCTTTGAATAAGAGAAAGTAGCACAAGGTTCTTCAAAATTGGGTTGATTTATAGTAGATGAGCAGGTAAATGACGGTATACAAAATTAATAGAAGCATATCTAGATAATGGTGGTTTGAAATAAATTGGATCTAAATTGGAATGCATTCTAAAGGAATTACTCTATATGTATCAAACATTAATAGAGTATTTACAAGAGATGGATATGACAAGAGTTTATGTTTAAGGAACAATTTCTTATATTTGACTTCTCATGCTTTAGGATAATTAATCCGTATCTAGTCAAAAGTGATTGGAGTGGCATGTTTAGATTTATCCAACTCCACCATACTTAGCAGATGTCAACTCTGATGGACTTTATCTGTTGGAGTATCATTTCCAAAGCCGACAATGATCATGGATTTTAGTTGAATCATTTGAGAACTAGGGTCGACTTTAAAGCCTTGTGGGAAGATGTAATCTTAAATAAGTTTATAAATATGTGGATCAGAAAGGCTTATAGAATAATTTGGAAAGATAGTGCCAAAATAGGGACCTTGATGAAGGGGTCCAAGAAAACATCCTATTTTATGTGTCTATATGTATATACTATAACACACAAAGAAGAAACATTTAAAAACAAATGAACCAAAGGAACAAGGAAAATTTTAATTGATCCAAGATGAGCATATTTGTATCCTTGTTTCTTAGCCAAATCTATTCGGTATTTGTCAAGAAAATTTATACGAATTGGTTCATCTTGATATTTGAATAATATGTCAATTGAAGAGAATGTTATCTGAGTGTGGGATTTACAGTTCCACCATTTCATTTTATTTACTTTCTCTAGTAAAATACCGGGAAGTTTCCAATCTACAGAAGGATTAATATTGTTCAATGTGATAATAGATGAGGAAGATTCAACATTATGGAAATATGATCTTTGTTCTACAAGAGAAATCATAGTATGATGATGCAGTATGCACGAGCATAGATGATACATGAAGCTCATAATCTCCAACCTCGAATGATAAAATTAGACCTCTCATCCTTATTCATACAAACACAACCAATAAAATTGGTGACCCAAAACCTACAAGTGAAGGTAAAAGAAAAATTTTGGGGTGATAGCATGCACTCCACTATCATTATCTTGTCCCTTAACTGGTCCTTTTGGACATATGGAGACTCGAATCGACCTACGAATCTATGGACTGACAAAAAAACTAAGATCTTTACATCTGTGGATTATAATATGGTAAGTACCATATTATAATATGGTAAGTGGGGAGAGTGATGTCTGGGATCGCCCCCTCCCCCCTACCATTGTTTTATAATATAAGAAAATGGTAAGGGGGGAAGGGGCGATGTCTGCCATTGTCCTCCCCCTCCCACTCTAATTTTTTTTGTTTTTTGTTTTTCAATTTGATGGTTTTTATTTTTTTTTTAAGTTTGATTTTTAATTTTTTTTTTTTTAGTTTCTGCTTTTTATATCAATTTTTGTCTATTAATAATTTTGGTTCTCAAAATTTTGTTTTTAAATTATTTAAGCTTTTATTTTTAATGCTTTATGTTATTTTTTTGTTTATTTTATTTTATTTTTTATTTTTTTAAAACATTTTTCAAAAAAATATTTTTTTTTTAAGTGTGGTTTTTCATTTAATTTTTTTTTTCATTTAAATAACGTAAATTTTCATTAAACAATGCAAGTTTTCATTTTAAAAAAAGGGGGGTTTTATTAAAAATCAGTTTTTTATAGAAAAATATGTTTTTTTTTCTAAAAACGTGCTTCTTTCTTTTTTCAAAAAAAAATTAAATAGAAAAATGAGTATATTTTTCTTTATAGGAAAAAAGAAACATGTATGTGGAGTTTTTTTTCAATTTATGTTTTTAATATAAATTAAAAATAAATAAAATTGATTAATAAATAAAATATGACTTTTCGATTTACAAGCTAATTTGAAGTTTTTTGTTTGTGATAGTACCAATGATTGGGGCTACTATTTCAATTAAGCCACAATTTTAACTCCAAAAATAAGAAGGGTGCTACTGATAGCATCACTTTTGGATTTGAGGGTCAATTTTTTGCAATGCAATTTTAATGGTATTGGTTGTCAAGGCAATGTTTTCAAGCAAGTCACAATTTTAACCACTCTGCCAAAAAGGAATGCTACTGGTAGCACCATTTTTTGAAATGGGGATAAAAAATGCGACCTCTAAGAAATGAGAACTATGGAGAGTTCTCGTTAAGTTGGTAACTTTATTAAAAAGGTTATTACTTCAGATTTAGAGTTGGTGAATCCCAGGATTTACAAAAAGCAAATAGGGTCCTTGATGTATTTGGTCATCACCGAGCCAAATATATGTTTTGTTGTGAACACCTTCAGTCAATTCATGGTGGAGCTGAGACAGGTGCATTGGATAGCGGCGAAGCATGTGCTCAAGTACTTGAGAGCAGGGGTGATTTTAAGAACCCCCCTAAATTTATATGTATAATAAATGGGTGAATCCCCATGATACATAGGAAAAATTGAAGACTATTTTATCAATAATATAAAATGTATATATAATTTTTTCGAGAATATTTTAGTCAATTATATAATCTTGTAAAATATTGGCGAATATTTCACTGAATTATAAAATCTTGTAAAATATTGGCAAATCTTTCACTGAATTATAAAATCTTGTAAAATATTGGTGAGTGGTGTTGGGTAAACAAATGGACTCCACACAACATTTCACCACATCTACTACAGTAAAGTCGACCAAAATTGACAAAGAGCATTTTGTATAGGCCAATTGCAAAATGTGTTTCAATCTACAAATGGAGTTCACAACATTGTCAGCATTTACTACATCTGCTACAATAAAGTCAACCAACATCAACATTCACTACATCTACTACAATAAAGTCAACCAACATTTCACCCAACATCAACATTCACTACATCTACTACAATAAAGTCAACCAACATTTCAATACATCTGTTATAGTTCGACAAATAATAGTTTTCATAGGCCAATTA
>JASDQU010014819.1:0-19331 GCA_032191745.1 Picea mariana
AAAATGTCTCCTTGGTATATATAGGAGACTAGGAGGTATAATTACAAATAATGGCCTAAAGCCGACATAATTAAAATAACATTACTAATCTAAATTAAAACTAATGGCCTAAATCCGACATAAATAAAATAGCATTACTAATCTAATATGCCCCAATTAAGGGGTAATGAGCCAACATTAGGGCTTAAAATAATAGTAATGGGGTGTTCATATCTTACTTCTAAATCTTCTAATGTTTACTTCATCCAAAGAACTTGTGTGCAACAAGATGCAAAAATAATATATTCTTAATTTGTTGTAGATAGTGATGTGGATGTTTGTTTCTTACTGAGCCATGCTACCATGCATTCTCCTAGAAAAACTTCTCCTCCACTGGTGCTTTTCCTATCATCTATACTACCAGCCCAATCTACATCAGTGTATGCAGTTAGAGTAAAGCATTTATCTTTTGGATACCAAAATCAAAGTTCTAAGGTGCCTTTAAGATATCTGAATATTCTCTTTACTTATTTCAAGTGAGTTTCTTTAGTTGCATATTGAAATATCCCCACGAGTTCTACAACCTACATGATGTCATGTCTTGTTGTTGTTGAATAGAGTAGACTTCCAACCATTGATCTATACATCGTTTGGTCCTCTTTTGTCGAGTCATCTTCTAGGCTTAGTTTACATCTAGTGACCATGGGAGTGCTCATAGGTTTATTGTCTTCCATTTGGAATTTCTTTAGCATTTCCTTGATATATTTGTCTTGGTAAATGAATATTCCTTTTTCTATTTGAGTTATTTATAAATCTAAGAAGAAGGACAGTTCTCCCAGCATAGACATTTCAAATTCTTCTTGCATTTTGGTTGCAAACTTTCTCCTTAGTATGGTAAAATTAATTCCAAATCTGATTTCATCTACATATACCATCACAATAATCATGTTTTGATCCTCAATTTTGATGTATAAATTGTTGTCAGTAGTCCCTCTCTTATATCCTTGTTTTTGTAGGTATTTATCAAGCCTTGAGAATCATGCTCTGGGAGCTTGTTTAAGACCATACAGGGCCTTTTTTTAGCTTGTACACATAGTCTTGATTTTCTTTTAACATAAATCCTTCTAGTTGCTAAACATAGACTTCTTCTTCTAGTGTTCCATTAAGGAATGTTCACTTGACATCCATCTGATATATTTTGAAATTTTTTAAGCATGCAAATGCCAGGAACAATTTGATGGCCTCAAGTCTTGCTACTGGAGAAAAAGTCTCTTCAAAATAAATACCTTCCACTTGGGAATATCCCTTGCATACTAATATTGCATTTTTATTTATGATATGTCCATTTTCATTGAGTTTGTTCTTGAATATCCACTTAGTTCCTACCACATTCTTGTCCTTGGGTCTTGGAACTAGTTCCCAAGTTGGGTTATTCTTTATTTGGTATAGTTCTTCATCCATTGATTTTATCCAATCTTTACTTTTGCTGGATTATTTAAATGACTTATGTTCTATCAGGGATAACATTTCTTTTTGTGAGTCAAATTTGAGTTTCCTTCTTATTCCCACTCCAACATTTTTATCTCCAATAATCTGACTTTCAGGATGATTCTTTTGAACCTTTTTTTATGGGGATTTTGGAAAGGGTGTTTCTTCGTCATCTTCATAATCAATGTGGGGTTCATTTTCTTGAGGTTCTTCATCAACTTCTTCATTATGATATTCTCCATTACTTTTATCATCATATGTTGGTATGTTATGGGGTATGACTTGTATTAACTTTAGATCATCTATCTTTACATTGGCACTTTCCACCATTTTATGTAGAATTAGGTTACAACATCTATAATCCTTTTTTTTAGGTGAATATCCTATAAATATGCCTTCATTTGAACTTGGGTCAAATTTCCCTAGATTATCCTCATCATTTTTTATGTAACACTTACTTCCAAAGACTCTGAAGTGTTTCATTGATGCTAGAATACCAAACCATAGTTTATAAGGTGTTTTTTCATGGTTAGGTCTCAATTGTGCTTGATTGAGTATGTGAAATGTTGTGTATATTGCATCTCTCCAAAACTTGTCTGGAAGTTTAGATTCATTCAACATGGTTCTTGTAGCTTCTTGGATAGTTCTATTCTTCCTTTTAACCACTCCATTCTGTTGAGGAGTCCTCAGAGCTGAAAAATGTCTTTTGATTCCATGACCTTCGCAAATATTAATGAACTCTTTAGAGGTGAATTATCCTCCATTGTCTGATCTTAGACATTTAATTTTGAGATATGTTTCATTTTCTACAAAGGCTTTGTATGCCTTAAATTTTTCAAAGGCTTCTGATTTATAATTTAGAAAGTATACCCATGTCATTCTTGTGTAGTCATCAATGACCAACATAAAGTAATGTTCTCCATGTATAATTTTATTTCTAGTAGGACCACATAGGTTAGTGTGAATAAGCTCCAAGGGTCTTGATGAAGAATGCTCTTTTGTCTTGAACATGACTTTTGTCTGCTTCCCTATTTGGCAATGTTTACAAATAAGATTTGAAGGCTTTATAATCTTTTGCAGATCCCTTACTCCCTCCTTATTGGCTTTGATTATGTTGTCAAGGATTATATGTCCCAACCTTTTATACCATAACCAACTTTCATCTTCTTGACCTAAACAACATTTTTCTTCTCCTTCCATGTCAAGGATGTACACATTGTTGGATGTTCTTGGTGCAAATGCCACTATGTTCCCTATATCTTCTCTTCTTATCTCACATTTATGATAATCAAAGGTAAGTATATGACCTTGATCACATGTTTGAATTACACTTAGGATATTAGGCTTAATATTTTCTACTAAAGGTACATTTTCTTCTTTTTCCTTGTTATTCCCTACGCTAACAGTGCCTTTTCCAAGTATCTTGGCCGACACATTATCTCCAAAGGTGAATTTTCCTTTTTATTTGATCGTTAACTTGAGAAATTTTCTTTGATCTCTAGTCATGTGTTTAGAACATCCATTGTCTATATACCACTGACATCCTTTTTTTTTGGCATATAGGGCTACTTTACACTATGTTTTCTCTACTTGTTTTTTCTTCCATACTTTTTAATTGTTGGGAATATTTATCTCTTTGACATAATTTTAAAATCTATATTCATTGGATTTATGTCCATAGTTATTACATTTGAGTCATTTCATATTGTAATCATGTAATGGAGAGAATGAATTATAGTTTCTTTTATCTGTATTGAACTTCTGACTTCTTTGGACATTTTTTGGATTGTGCCTTCTATAAGATTTACAATGTACTACTTTGTGTCCAAAATTATTGTAGGAATAGCAATATCCAAGGAAGATATGTTGATATACGTTAGAGGGATTTGTTTTGGTGATTGTACTCTTATTTTCATATTTTTCTTTATTTGGGGGTGTTGATTTCTATTTATTTGGGATGGTCTCTAATGGAATCATCCTTGCCTTATTATATTCTCTTCTTAAGGGCATTTTAAGAGCATCTACATAACTGGTTGGACTTTTGACAAATCCTTGTGATGTAAAAGTTGAGTCTTGGGTGTATCCCAAACCAGTCTTGTTGTTTGGTAACCTCTAACTACTGAGAATTTCATCCAAGATCTTTGAACTATTTTCAAATATTGATCCCTTCTTTTCTTTCTCAAGTTCACCTTTTAGCAGCTCAATCTCATCTTCTAGCTTCTCACATACTTGTTGTCTATCATTGTGTTGTTTTAAAATGACTTCTTCAATTCTTTTAGCTTCTAAGAGTTGGTACTTCAAATCAATAATGATATGTTCTGATTCTTTGATGGTTCTTTATGCATCTATTTCTCTTGATTGATGTGATTCTTCAAACTCTTGAAGTTGTACCCTCAGTAGCGTGTTATTCTTTTTGTACTTTCTTAGTTCCTCCAGAGCACTAATTAGTTCTTCTTATAGGTCTACTTCTCCTTCAAATTCAAAGTTTTCTTCATCATATACATCATTATTTTGAGTGTTCATTCCCATAAATAGAAGTTATGAATTTTCATCTTCACTTTCTTATGAAGAGTTGTTGTCCTCTTTGGTGTAGAGATTCTTCTTTTGTTTGTAGTATTTCGTTTTGTTCGTTGTATTACCCTTCTTATGTTATTTATGATTCTAAATTTCTTCTTTGTCACTATCCTTCCTCTTGGGATATGGACATTTGTTAGCAATGTTTCCAACTTTTCCACAGTTGAAGCATATTAGAGGAAACTTCCACTTGTATTTACCAGTCCCTTTCTTCAGTTTATTCATAAAGTTAGATACTTTTTCATCAAATATCTCTGACAAATTTTCATTAGGTACCTGCTCCTAATTATTCCTTGATTTTGATTCTTTGAAGTTTGTTTCTCCTTTTGTTTGTTTTTCTTGTCTTGTTCTCATCTCATATGTTGCGAGGAACCCATGTAGTTCATCCACTGTGAACTTATCAAGATATAGTCGGTATTCAAGGGTAGAAATTTTGGCATCATACCTCATAGGTGATGATCTCAATATCTTTTGGACAATTGTTTTTTCTTTCAGTTCTTCTCCTGATGCTCTAATTGAATTGACATTTTCATCAACTCTTTGAATATATTCAACTATGTTTTCTTCCTCCTTCATTTTCAAATTTTTAGACTGAGTTCTATAACTTTGTAGTTTGGATTCCTTGACTTTGTTGTCTCCGTCATATATGACCTTCATTTTGTCCTAGATATCTTTTTTTGACTTAAAGTGCATTACCTTTACAAATATAGGATTGGTCAATCCTCCTAGAATAACATTGATTTCTATTGAATTGTCATTGCATAACTTCTTTGCAATAGAATCAATAGGTGGGGTAGATGGTGTAGTATAATTCAACATCTTGCCAAACATCACATCCAAGGGCCATGAGATAAATTTGCATTCTCACACTCCAGAATGCATAATAATTCCCTTTGAACAAAGGTGCTTTGTTGGAATAGATCCCCTCTTGTTGATCCATTGCTTCAAAATCTACCTTGCAGTTGTTAGATTGTGAAGAAGGCACTCGCTCTAATACCAATTGTTGGAAACTTGGTCGATACTGAGAGGGGAGGGTGAATCGATATTGGTTAATTATTTAGACTTTTAATAATTTTAACTTATTAACAACAATCGATCAACAACAATAAACTTGAATATAAAATCAATACATTAATGCAAGTTACAAAAATGAATGGGATACACCAATCTCCTTGTTCATGGCTTCAACCCTAAGAAGCACCAACTCCCTTGTTTTAGGGAACCAACCCTAGGAAGCACCAACTCCCTTGTTTTATGGCACCAACCCTAGGAAGCACCAACTCCCTTATTTTAGAGCACCAACCCTAGGAAGGACCAACTCCCTTGTTTAGGTCACCAACCCTAGGAAACATCAACGTCCTATCTTCAAACTTTAATCAGCAAAGGACATTAGTCCTTCCTTGCTCCATCCTCACTTCATAAGTATATTTGGCTTTCTTCCTTGGACTTTGTACTTGTTTCTAATCTTCTGATATAGACCACAAAGACACTTTCCTTTCACCTTGTTTGTCTTCTTATATACTTTTCAAAAGGTATAAGGTTGAACCATTGTGTCTTTTAGTAATGAAACATTGCACCCACTTCATTTAATTAACACAAATGGTGATTTCATTAATTGATTTTTGTACACAAAATTAGACATTGATTTTGTATGAAGATTCTGGAGTGATGGAAACAAATTTTACAATTCTACGACATGGTTTTTGTGCAGAACATGCTCGATTAGTTGAAGCATGAAATGTTTCCCCAGAACATGTGCGAGGCAGTCGGTACAGATGGTTCCTTGAAAGAGAATTTCCCATATTTTCCTTTCGTCGTCGGATGCTAGATCGACTTCAGTAAATTTTACCTTTTCATGAATGCCTAAATCGACCTCCACATATATGCTTATGTTCTTTCACCTTTGGTTCTTTAGAATCAAGAATTTTGACTTAGAAAATTTGATCAATATGTAGTCCTTTAGATGATAACATGAAAATACAATTGCCTATAATGTTTTCAAAGTCTTGTAAATATTTATAACGAGATTCCTCTCACTCTAAAACAAAATGGCTATATAGAAACACATTTTACAAGATTCCTTTCACATAGAATGAAGCGGCTATATAGAAATATTTTTAATGCAATTCCTTTAACTTATAACAATATATAAGGTGACTATCTAGAAATCCATTTTAACAAGACTCCTCTCACTCTAACAATATGTAAGTTGGAAATATAGAAACTCTCGTACAAAATTCCTCTCAATCTTATCAACATATAAGGTGGAAATATAGAAATTTTACAGAGTCCCTCTCACTCTTGTAATTTTAAAATGAGTGGCTTACAATCCTTCTAATAGAATTTATGAGATATACACATATACATATAATCTTACATTTACAAATATACATATTTACAATGAAATATTTTCTGATGGATGGTTTACTCATGGACTCATCCTTCCCTCAGTGCAAGAAGGAGTCTCACAACTTCCTATCTCTAACAATGCCTCTAACATTGATGTTGAATCTGAAATTGAATCTATGAAACCATTAGACCAAATTATAGGTCTTCCCAGTAACCTATAAAACCTCTCCTTGCGAACATCAAGCATAATTGTTGTGTCTCGAGCAACTTCCCTTGAATACACAAGTACCTCGTCAATCTGGAATGCGACTGCATATCCTTAATCTTCAAAAGATGAAACTAAGAGTAGGTTTAATTTCAAATTTGGAACATATAACATATTATATATTCCCATAAATCCTCCTGAATCAAGATGGAATATTACATATCCGTACTCTCTTATTTCTTGTCTAGCGTTAGTTCTAGATCCTACATAGAAATCTCTGTCAGATTTTGAGAAAGTAAAAAATATTTATTTTACCTCGGTCATGTGGCAAGATGAGTCACTTTCCATGAACCATTCCTCAATGTCTTCATATATTAATTTTCCAAGACCATCCATTAGGAATTATTCTTTCTCAAGTATGTCAATAAGACCATTAACTTCATCTGGAGCCACTACTTTTCTTCTTGCAAGTGCCTTTACATATTTCCTATTTTGCTTCAAACATAAGTGCAGGTAAAGTGTTCAACACTTGTTGATTTGATTTCCACTCTTACCACAATAAGAGTAGAGTGTCTTGTTCCTATCTTGTAAGCACCACCCCTTGTTATCATTCCCCCTTTTCCTTTTCTTCAAGAAATTATCTTTACCTTTAGCCTTATTCTTGGAGGGATTATCTTGCATAGACTATCTTCTTCAAAATTTCTCCACATCATGTCATATGAATACATAGACCATTTACTAGTGTTATAAGTGGAAAAGGTCTTCATTTTCCCTTTATCATGTTTATTTTTCTCTGGAGATGTCTTACACGTGTTACCTTTCTCGAGACTGGAAGATAAGGCCAACTTCATATGAAGGACCTCTTTATCTGAATCTCTACTTGCTTCAACTATCCTCGAGTATTCTCCATCTTGACAGGAAAAAGAATAATACAAGGAGTCATACTTCTTGATCATGCCTTTTGAAAAGAGGTAGTCCATTTTGCATCAAAGACTTTACATTCTCAACCTTCCAATATTCATGGATTGGTACTAATGGTACCAATACTTGGTTCATGATCTCAAACTTTCTTTCCAACTCATGAAAAATACCCTTATGTAATTCCTCATGACATATCAGTCGATCTTGCAGCTTCTGCTTCTCTTCCTCAAGAGCTTGCAAATGAATCCTTAGCTCAAAATTATCCTTCTAAATATGTCAATTAATATTCTTTTGTAGCCTCAAATTCATGAGAGATTTACTCATTTTGTCATATTGATAAAAGAATTCAATATATTCACCAACATGAGTCTTAAATCTCATCACATCAATACCTTTAAAATATAGGTCAAAACCAGTTGTGATACCAACTTGATCCAAAAATCATTAGTTACCACTTATTTCTTTACAATATATACATGCAACATGTAAATTGATTTAGAATAATTTCTTGATCATATTGAGGTGATTTGCAGAAAAATGATGATGTTATTCTTATTCAAAAACTCATAAACTAATGATTAATTTGCAAAATGATGATATGACGCAATGTAAAATAAAAGAACTCAAATTACATATATTGATGACATATTACTTCATCTTCAAAGTCCCTTTAGATAGTATGATTGTTCTCCATCATCTCAAAATACCAAATTACATTACAACATGGCCTTGCAAAAATCCAATTTAATGCTCTTTATTTCCACTCCTAAAAAAATGAAAATAAGTTCATCGTTGAATTCCTTGCGAAATTATGAGAAATTTGAGTATACAGTCGACCAAATTCCAAATTGGCTCAATTACACGCTCTTTACATGCCAAACGATGCACTATGGTGCTCATTAATGGAAATATGGACTAAGACTTTTAAAAATGACCTCTCATCATAAAATAGACCTCAAATTCATATTCATTGCGAAAAAAATGTGAAAAAATGTGTATAATGTTTCCTAGGTGAAGTCAATATACCTCATGGCACATTTTTCTATGCAATGCCAAAATTAGCTCTTTCTCTGCACACAATATTTTGTTGTCCGTACAGCCTAGAGATTAATGTCTTCATTAATGTCCTCAGTTTATGTGAAAACATGGAAAAATGTGCCCTTAATATAGGATGCAGGCCTCTTAACTCTCGTCTGAATGATGTGGTCAACATTAAATGTATTATTAGGTGGGTCTCTAACAAACCCACACTTGTATAATAATTGGTTAAGTGTTGGTGCACGTGTGTGGAAGGTCAGGGATTCAAGCCCCACTAACCATTGATTTATCCATTGTTTTGTTGGTATATGGTTATAAACCATATATTGTATATAGCATATGGTTTCAACTCCCCATGGAACATACGATGGTTAGGGTTATATGATATACACCATAGAACTATGTGTCAAGGGCTTAGGACCTCGACCTTTTTTCCGCCACCAACTATAATATGTAATTCTAAATAAAAATGGTTCATACTATGGTTAAGAACCCACTGTATAGTGCATTGTTAATGAAGGTTTGGTAAGGATTATGGAGGTCATGGGTTCGACCCCCATCGACTTCGTAAAGATTTAATTCACTTAAATCATAATTGGCCAATGGGAGGTCGCCACATGGTAGAATCTCATTGGTCTAACCTTGCCATGTGTCAACGAATGATTAGTCCACCTGGAGGTGTGAATGTTGAGTCACTTGCTAACACATCTACCCAGTCAGTGTATAATCAAGCCATGTCATGCTAACCTATCATGCAACTTGTCTGTCACTTAATTTGTACGTAGGAAACATGTCACCCTTTCAGTGGTGCCATGTGGATAGTACGACCTACCACTTCATTCTTTGTCATGTTGATGTCATCCAGATGACACATGTCCCTTTGACCTTTCCTTTTTCCCCTAGTTTGAATCTAACTTTGAATAGTCATAAATTTTTCATATGAACTTCATTTGAGGAGATTGTTGCATTGTTGGAAATATATCATTGATCTATATGCATTGATGGTGTTTTCGAGAGCATTTGGAATGCTTGAATTTTTAGTTTTTATGGATCGCCTAGGACCTATGTGAGCATTATGGATCCTCCCAGACCTCTGTGAGTGTTCCCTAGATCCTCCTGGATCAAGAAGGATAAGATACACATACTGCAAGTTAAATAAATAATCTAGAGAGGCAGACTTACATTTATCTATTGCATAGATGCATTGAAAGAAAGGCCTTATCAGAGGGAAAATATATCCATGCTCACATGAAGTAGGGCCAATGTTGTTTTTTTGGGTCACAAATATCTCAACAACCACCTCTGTGATGAGAAGATTCAAATGTTGATAGGTATCACTCGACTGTATGACTATCATATAGTTGAGGTGGATTAGATCAAAATGCATAAAAACACGTTTGGTGGTGATGGAAGATCACAATTGACAAAAATTCTACAGGTATCATTCAATGCAAACTGTGATTTTTTCTTTTATCACTTTCTTTAAGATTCAAAACATACCATGGAGTAAAAAAATCAAAATTTCCATGGAAAAACTATCATGGAATTACCATTCCATAAGAACTATAGAGCTCTGATACCAATTGAAGAAATAGAAAATGCATGAGACAAGACAAGAGACACAAGAAGTAGAGGAAAAGGCATCGAGCCATAATCTCACATTGTATTCATTTTAATGATACAAATATATAATAAAATAGTGAAACCACCTCAGTTGATCTCACATTGACATCTCATTGGGAGCTAAGGTAGGAGGAGAAAAAATAGGGATATAGAAACATACATAAGAAAAAAATGTATTCTATAATGATCCAGATTATTTTGAGAACAAAATGAAGGAAAATATATAACAAGGAAATATACAAACATATTGCAAGAAAAATATTAATACAATTAAAATCAGATTCTATTAATGATTGTTTGTAATACAAAAGACTATAAAAATGAAAAGCACACAATCTAGCTAGAGTGGTGGTAGCTTATCTCTGAATATAGATATGTGATGACTACACTTATTCATAAGAAGTTGATTAAAAAGAGGTTTTAAAGGTATTTTAACATAAAGAATCAATGAGAAATACCTAAACATCCAAAACCCTAACCCCAGAAAATGAAACGACAAAAATTTTGTGGGCCCCAATGTGGTTAGTTGATATGTCAACTTCCCAGGGGCACAAATTTTGCATACGATCTATGTTTATCATGCTTGGTTCATCTTTGGAAAGGTCTAGCCAAGGAGTACAAATTACATTTGACCTAGAATCCACTATTGTCTACAACCTAGGAACATCCAAGACAAAAAAACGTCATTTAGGGCCTCAAAATGACTCCAGAAGTTTGCGACCCGAAAAACCATAGAAAAAATACCAAGAAATGGAACCATTCTAAATTAGTGGAACATGTGCATGGCCACCGGTATCAACCTGGATCAATCCTTCTCCATTAAGAAGAAATGGTCCCCATTGCGTCAAGTTCCTCCATTCTATGGGGAAACTTCTATTGAATTTGACTCTTGGTGAGCCACTTTCCCTAGTGAAGAAGCTATCCTTATTTGATGGCTCGATAGAGTTGGATGTTTTGTTGACAGTTTCCATTCATATTCGTATCCATGATCCTATCAATTTTTTCCTTTTCAATTTAGTTGGGATTGAGTTCTAGCGGGGCCAACTTCTCGGCCACACCTGAAGTTTCCAAGAGAGGTGGAAAATATGGGTGAAGTAGTTCCACATTAAATACCAAGTGCAAGGCAAGGAAAGGGGGAATACTTAATTCAAAATCATTCTCACCCACAACCTTGGTGATGGTGTAAGGCCCATATTGTAGTGAGAAGAGATTTTGATGGGGTCCTGTGAGGTGCTTTTTCTTCAAATGAAACCATACATTATCTCCAACCTGAAACTTGTGTGGTACTCGATGTTCATCATGGCACTGCTTGTACTTGGCATTGAATTTCTACAAAATGTCATGAACTTGTTTTTGAATTTGTTGGATTCACTCAACAAATTTAGTTGCTCAATCAACCTTGGTCTGAGCATGGGAGAACACTTTCTATGTAGCTGCAATGGGTAGATCTACCTCTATTTTTCCATCAATTTGTGGGTGGAAGGAAGTTGATTTGGTCATCTTGGTGTCCATAATTGACCATGGAATGGACCATAAAGTACTTAGGAACATGTTTTCTTGATCTAAAATATGGTTTGTGGGAGCCCAAAATCAACCCAAACACTGTCAAAGAAGAGCTTCACGATGGCCTCAGTTGTGATGCTCTTTTTGTAGGGTGCCAAAAGTTACATCTTAGAAAATTGATCAATGATCATGATGACACGATCATTCCCATGCTTGGTTGAAGGAATACCATACATGGAATCCATGGATATTGATGCAGGAGCATCATTTCAAAATAAAGAAAAGCGGAGGTGGAAGTGAACTCTACACTTCATGCATTGAAATAACCAAACTGACTCTTAACTGGCTTGGTAGCGGTGTGGAGATTTTTTAAATTTCTCGTTAATTAAATTAGTTGTATGTAAAGTCAAGCCACTTTTTGAAATTATAGAGCGATTCTAAATCCTTAAATGATTGTAAAATATTACATGTGTAGGATATTTTCCCTGATTAGTCATTAGGTTGCATTTAATTAAGTTGAGTAGGTAACCGCTAGAGTAGAAGGTGATAGAACTTAGATAGAAGGAAAAAGAGCGAGGAAGCTCTGGGTCCTTAGATAATTTTTTTGATTGTAATGACTGTAAGATATAGAGGTGTAATCATGTTTTTTTTTTGGAATGAATAGAATAGAGAAAGTTTATCCAATTGTACAGTGTTGATATTGTTTAGATGTTTACTATTGTTATGAATTGTTTGGATGTATGGTGTTCATGGTGAATGGATGAATTTATAAAGAATTGAATATGTTTCAATTGTTTCTTCTGTAAGTTATGCAAGGAGTGCATATTTAACGCAAGGAGTGTGTGCGAGAGAGTCTTGTTCGACTCGAATCTCATAAGAGATAGCATGGAAATTTTGTATGCAGAGTGTGCATATTAGGCGCAAGGAGTGCGTAAGCGAAATCTTTGACTTGGAGAAATAACTTGGGGTTTTCTCGCAAGAAAGTGCAGAGTTCAGTTGCAAGGAGTTAATTAGACTTGAAATCGACTAAGTGTCGAAGAAATCTTTCAGAAGAAGAATTTGCAAAGGTTGGGCAAGGTGAAGGGTGAAGATCTATCTAAGAGGAATCGAATTATTTTAGACTGTTGGATTTAGGAAAAGTGCATGAAATTTAAACTATGTGTATACATAGGAGGAGATATCATCGAAGACCTGAAGGAGATCTGAACCATCTAATCCAAAAGGATATGTATCGATAGATTATGAACTCTGAAGGAATCACTTCGATATTTTCAGATTAAGACTTGAAACTCCCAAATCTCGGAGAGCTGGAGGGATGAAATAAACATCGACCATTGGATAGTACGAAGTAAATTATAGCCATCTGATTCAGGAGGACACAAGGAAATAATCTATGCATGTCAGGAAATAAAGGTTTAAAGTTGAAACTTCTGAAGTCTGAACCACAAAATAAATCACAGTCGTTGATTTAGAAGGGTTAAATCTGATCCGTAGATTTGGAACGGAAAGATATGAGACATCCATTTAGAATCACACTCGAGATTGTGCAATCGATGGTTACAAAGGATTGTGTGGATGTAAAGTGCTCAAAATTTAAAAAATTGAGAGTGGGCCACAATAGAAACTGTGGTATTGCAAATTGGATGCATTGCGTTTGGTGGTGAATTGCGGGGAGAAAAGTGGATTGATCCCAAACCACTTTCAACGATGCCCATAATTGTGTGTGGACATAATACAAGGTCATATATGAGAAGGATATAATGGAGGAGAAGCTAGAGCCTAAACACTAATCGCTTGGTATTGTGAAGGGAGAGAATGTGAGTGTCATATAACTTGCACCGAAAGAATGAAGAGACCTATGGTTATTTACAAGCCAAACCATTAATGTTTTAGAGAGATAATTCAACGCTGAGAATTGAAGATCCTTGACCAAGAGGTCATATAGCCCAAGGAGAAGGGGGGTTGGCACTAAGTGGTATTAGAGCCTAAAAAATATTGAAGTTGTACTCAGTGTATAGGAACAGATGAAGCGATGTCGCTGAGGGTATGCATAGAACCACCTCTAGAAAACCATGTTGCAGAAAGAGAAATGAGAGAGCTTCGTGTGAGGTTGGAAGTGATGAGAGCAATGCAAAAAGGATTACCTTCCGCTAAAGATGTCAATAATGTAGAAAGTGAAGAAGTAGAATTTGAAAAAGCTACAGGGGAAGATGCAGGTTATGAATGCTTTTTGAAAGTTGTTGTGAAGTTGGGAGCCAGAGAAAAGATAAACGTCCCAATGTATAAAGGTAACTTGGATGCCGAAGATCTATTGGACTGGATAAGGTCCATGGATAAGTATTTTGACTATGAATATGTCGATGAATGAAGGAAGGTGAGACATGTTGTCACTAGATTAAAAGGACATGCAACACTATGGTGGGATGAACTACAGGTAGAGAGAAGGAGCAAAGGTAAAAAAAAGATGATTGATTGGGATAGAATGGTAGCCAAACTTAAGGCTAAATTCATACCTGAGGATTACCACATAAACTTGTTCAGGAAGTTGCAGAACCTGAGACAGAGGGGTATGACATTGAAAGAGTACACAAAATAATTTTATAGACTGAATATTAGGACTGGACAAAGAGGGAGGGATGATGAAAAAGTTTCTAGGTTTATAAATGGCTTGAGATATGAAATCCAGGATGAGATTAGTATTATAATCATAAGGATAGTGGAATATTCTTATCAGATTTCATTAAAGGAAGAATAAAAGTTGTCCAAGAACTAGGGTCAGTGAAACAGAAGAAGAGGCTTAAATAGAGGTAATGGGATTGCTTATGATAAGGCACCGAAAAATAAGGATGAGAATGAGAAATCATATGGTCACCTTGAAAGGGGAGGAATTTCCCAAAGAAGATCATTTGGTGGGAGAAATTATTTTCCTCAAGGAAGAGGAAGAGGTAGAGGAGGTGGAGTTAAATGTTATGCCTGTGGAAATACATGACACGTGTCTTGGGAATGCCCCGAGAAGAATAAATAAGGAGGAGGAGAAGCACACATTTCTGAAGCTCAGAAGAATGTGGAAGTAGAAGCAGCAGAAGGAGGACAGAACCTTATGATGAGTAAAGTTCTTCTAAAGCCAGAGAAATAAATAGAGGATTCGGTTGAGAAAATGAGGTTGTTTAAGACTGCTTGTAAAACAAAGGAAAAAGTTTGCAAGATGATTATAGACAGTGGGAGTACTAATAATTTAGTATCTACAAAAATGATGGAGAAGCTGGAGCTAGAGATAACTGCACACCCAAGCCCGTATAAAGTATCATGGTTGCAGAAAGGACATCAAGTAATGGTAAGTCAACAATGTAAGGTTGAATTCAAAATAGGAGGTTATAAAGATGAGATTTTGTGTGATGTAATTCCCATGGATGTTTGTCATATTTTGTTGGGAAGACCGTGGAAGTTTGATAGGAATGTCATTCATGATGGGAGGAAGAATACTTATACTCTGAAAAAAAATGGTAGAACCCACATGTTACTGCCAATAGAAGAGAAGAAAGAAAAGGAAGAATCCAACACAAGAATAGTTCTCATGAGTGGGAAGGAACTCTTGAAGGATATCAAGAAAGATCAAGAAATTCAATTTGTTGTAGTGAGGAAGCTGAGAGTTATCCTTACCAATACTTCTATGAATGATTTACCTGAAGAAACCCAAGAATTGTTAGAGAATTTTGTTGACATAGTAGTGGATGAGTTGCCTCACTCATTACCACCCATTAGGAGTATTAGCCACCATATTGACTTGATTCTAGGAGCCAATTTTCCAAACAAAGAGGTGTATAGGTTGACACCTCGAGAGAATGAAGATTTTAGGAATCAAGTTCAAGAGTTGTTGGATAAAGGTTTAGCTAGGGAAAGTCTAAGCCCATGTGCAGTTCCAACTGTATCAAGTCCAAATAAAAATGGAGGATGGAGACTGTGTATAGATTTCAGAGTCATCAATTAGATTACCATCAGGTATAGGTTCCCTTTACCTGGGATGGATGATTTGATGGATTGTTTGAGTGGAGCAAGCTATTTTTCAAAAATATACTTGAAGAGTGGATATCATCAGATAAGAATGAGAGAGGGAGATGAATGGAAGACAACATTCAAGACAAATGAAGGTTTGTTTGAATGGATATTCATGCCATTTGGATTGACAAATTCTCCAAGTAAATTTATGAGGTTGATGAATGAGGTATTGAAAGACTTCATAGGTAAATTTTTCATTGTATATTTGGATGATATATTAGTTTTCAGCGAAATAGAGGAAGAATGTTTAAAGAACTTGACATTAGTGATGAGGAGATTGCAACAAGAAAAGTTGTTAATAAACTTGAAGAAAAGTTCTTTTTTGAAGACATAACTCATATATTTGGGTTTTGTGATTTCTTCAAATGAATTGAAGATGGATCCAAAGAAGCTGAGAGCAATCAAAGAATGGTCGTCACCAAGGAGCATATTTGAGGTGAGAAGTTTTCATGGATTGGCAAGTTTTTATAGAAAGTTTATCAAAACGTTTAGTAGTATATGTGCACCCATAATGGACACTGTGAAAAATAAACATAAGTATTTTAATTGGATAGAGGAGGCTGAGAAAAGCTTCAGAGTTTTGAAAAATAAGATAACAGAACAACCAATTCTGGTTTTACCAGATTTTGGAAAAGCATTTCAGGTGAGGTATGATGCAAGTGGAATAGCCATTGGAGCAGTTTTGAGTCAAGGTAATAGGCTAGTTGCTTATTTGAGTGAAAAGTTGAATGACGCTAAGGAGAAATATTCTATGTATGAAAAGGAGTTTTATGCAGTGATTCAAGCTTTGAAAAAATGGAGACGTTATTTAATTCCAAAAGAGTTTGTCTTGTATAGTGATAATCAATCCTTGCATTTTATTACTATGCAAGAGAAGTTGAATTAGAGGCATGCTAAGTGGGTAGAATTCATGCATAATTTTACTTTTGTTGTTAAACATATTTTGGGAAGTGCTAATAAATTTGCAGATACTTTGAGTAGGAGGAGTTTCGTTATACAAGAATTTCAAGTGAAAACCTTAGGGTTTGAGCACCTTAAGGAAATGTATCAGGAAGATCCATATTTTAAGGAGGCTTATGAAGCATATGAAAATCCTTTGTTTAGGGATAACAACTTATGGGAAGAATATTTATTCCAGGATGGATTGTTGTTCAAAGGAAGCCAATTGTGCATACCAAGATGTTCAATGAGAGATAATTTATTGAAAGAAAAACATAGTAGAGGTCTAACCGGGCATTTTGGTCATGAAAAAACATTTGCACAACTGAGTACTTTGTATTATTGGCCAGGTATGAGGGACGGTGTGAAGAAATTTGTAGATCGATGTAAGATTTTTCAACATGAAAAATGAAAGAGAAACAATACTAGTTTGTATCAACCATTGCCTATTCCAGAAAGCCCTTGGGACGCAATTAGTATGGATTTTGTATTAGGATTATGTAGAACCCATAAGGGAAGTGATTCCATATTTGTTGTGGTAGATAGATTTTCTAAGATGGCACATTTCATACTGTGCCAGAAGACAAATGATGCTACACACATAGCTAAAGTGTTTTTCAGAGAAGTTGTGAGATTACATGAAGTGCCCAGAAGTATAGTTATAGATTGGGACACTAAGTGTGTAGGACACTTTTGGAGGACTTTATGGAAGAGNATTATGTAGAACCCATAAGGGAAGTGATTCCATATTTTTTGTGGTAGATAGATTTTCTAAGATGGCACATTTCATACTGTGCCAGAAGACAAATGATGCTACACACATAGCTAAAGTGTTTTTCAGAGAAGTTGTGAGATTACATGAAGTGCCCAGAAGTATAGTTATAGATAGGGACACTAAGTGTGTAGGACACTTTTGGAGGACTTTATGGAAGAGGCTGGGAACTAATTTATCTTTTAGTTCAACATATCACCCTCAAATAGACAGACGGATTGAAGTGATGAACAAGAGTCTTGGAAATTTGTTAAGGAGTTTAGTCACTGAACAAGGTCGTCAATGGGATTAGATTCTAACACAGGAAAAAATTGGATTTAACAATTCAGTTAATAAGAGCACCGGGAAAAGTCCATTTGAGACTAGTATATGGAAGATAGCCAAGAGGGGTTGCAGAATTGAGAGAGTTGAAACAAGATGAATTTAGAAGCATTGGAGCAGAATATTTTGCTACGGGAATGAAAAGAATTCATGATCAAGTTAGGAGGTAGATACAAGATAGTAATCAAAAGTATAAGGACATAGTTGATCATAAAAGAAGGGAAGTTCAATTTGAAGTGGGAGATGAATTTTTAGCTCATCTGAGAAAGGAAAGGTTTCCAAGAGGAACATATAATAAGTTTAAGATGAAGAAGATAGGACCATGCAATATCCTTAGAAAATTTGCAGCAAATTCTTATGAGATCGAGTTGCCAGACAATGTTGGGATATCACCGATATTCAACTTTGTAGACCTGTATCCTTATAACAGAGATGACACAGGAGAATTAGATGATCAGGAAGAGATTCAGTGGGAATAATAGATGCCCAAAGTAGAAAAACCTTATATGGAGAAAATTTTGGAACAGAGAGTTGGAAGGAAAACCAGAAGAAAGATGATGCAGGAGAATTAGATGATTAGGAAGAGATTCAGTGGGAATAACAGATGCCCAGAGTAGAAAAACCTTATATGGAGAAAAATTTGGAACAGAGAGTTGGAAGGAAAACCAGAAGAAAGATGCATCCTGAATATTTGGTAAAGTGGAAGGATCACCCTGTGGAAGATTCAAGTTAGGTAACTGAACCTAATATTTTGAAGCATGGTAAAACAATACGAGAGATCATGCATAGGAGTCCATGAATATTTTGGCTAGAGGATTATGATGAAGCAACATCATATCAAATCAAAGAAAAGAGAAGGTGTAAGTGAACTCGACACTTCATGCATTGAAAGAACCAAACTGACTCTTAACCAACTTGGTAGTGGTGTGGAGATTTTTTGAATTTATCGTTAATTAAATTAGTTGTATGTAAAGTCAGGCCACCGTTTGAAATGACAGAGTGATTGTAAATCCTAACGCAACTGTAAAATATTACAAGTGTAGGATATTTTCCCTTATTAGTCATTAGGTTGCATTTAATTAAGTTGAGTAGGTAACCGCTAGAGTAGAAGGTGATAGAACTTAGATAGAAGGAAGAAGAGAGAGGAAGCTCTGGGTCCTTAGATAAGTTTTCTAATTGTTATGACTGTAAGAGATAGAGGTGTAATCACTTTTTTTTTTCTAGAATGAATAGAACAGAGGAAGTTGATTCAACTGTATAGTGTTGATATTGTTTACAAGTTTATTGTTGTTATGAATTTTGTGGATGTATGTTGTTCATGGTGAATGGATGAATTTATGAAGAATTGAATAAGTTTTAATTGTTTCTCTACTGTAAGTTATGCAAGGAGTACATGCGAGAGATTCTTGTTCAAATCGAACCTCAGAAGAGATAGCATGGAAATTTTCTATGCAGAGTGTGCATACTAAGCGCAAGGAGTGTGTAGGCGAAGTCTTTGAATTGGAGAAATAACTCTGGTTTTTCTCGCAATAAAGTGCAGAGGTCGTTTGCAAGGAGTGCACA
>JASDQU010014819.1:19956-30142 GCA_032191745.1 Picea mariana
GTGTGGCATTTGGTGGTGAATTGCGGGGAGAAAAGTGGGTTGATCCCAAACCACTTTCAACCGTGCCCACAATTGTGTGTGGACATAAACTGAGGTCATATGCAAGAAGGGTATAAAGGAGGAGGAGCTAGTGCATGAACACTAATCGTCTGGTAATGCAAAGAGAGAGATTGTGATTGTCATAGAACTTGCACCGAAAGACTGAAGAGACCTGTGGTTATTTACAAGAAAGACCATTAAGGTTTTAGAGATCTAATTCACCTTCGAGAATTTAATATCCTTGACCAAGAGGTATCACAGCCCAGGGAGAAGGGGGGTTGGCATTAGATATGGATTACCAAGAACTATCAGGGGTAGGAAGAGATGTGTATACCCCCTGTTTCTTGATGGCGAGTTTGGAAATGGTGCAATATCTGATGAAATTTTGGAGATCAAGTTGAATCTTCGACCAATAAAAATGATTTTTCAGTACTACCACTATTTTGTCCACAACAAAGTGTCCTACCACTCGATTGGAATGAGCTTCCCAAATAATATTTGCATGCTTGCTTGAAGGAACACAAAGATGGATTAGATGGAATAACAATCCATCCTGGAGATGAAAGTCTAGAACTAGTGTTCTTGTGCTCAATGTCAGATAGGGAGAAGAAAAGTCAGAGTCACTATTGTATAATTGAGGCCACCCTGATGTATCATGTCCATAGGAGTTAAGAATTGTGGTTAGTGCCACGCCTGAGGGTCATCTGAGGCAGTCTGCAACATGGTTGGTGATGCCCTTATTGTACTTGATGTTTAAGTGGAATTCTTTTAGGACCATAACCCCTCTCAGTTGGTTATTAGTTAGCATGATATATATTTTCCATGTAAGAAAGGCCAACATTAGTTAATAAGTCCTATTAAATAAATGTGAACAAGTCAATGTAAGAATACCTAATAGAAGCTTCTGCTTCTAGAAGGATCTTCATCTAGAATATTCTTTAGAACATAAAATTAGTATAAATAAGAGTAGGAGGTATGAAAAATATTGACTTGAGAAATTATTGTAATAGAGCTCTACTCTACTACAGGTTGCCCCCTTGAAGAGGCAAGTGAAAATTGTTTTCTTGAATAAAGGTATTATTTCTAGTATTGCTCTCTCAATATTTTTTTGTTCCCTTGATAATTACTAAATATTCTAGTTTCTACATAATATATTAAATCGGGTACCTTACAAGTGGTATCAGATCTCTTTCCTGGGCAAGAATTGCAGGTTAAAGTTTCCATGCTAGAGACATATGATGATATCTTTAAGTTACCATGATTTTTCATTCAACACATAAATCTGTGGTCAGGGAAGTATATCGGTAGGGACTACAAGATTTTTTTAAGATCATGTTGTTGGACACCCTTGTAACCCATGTTGGTACCCCTTCAAGTGGTAGCACATTAGACAACACATGTATATGAACTGGCCTAGATATATTTAAACCCTCCATAGTTCAACCAATCAACCACCTAACTGCTATAGTTCCACTAAAAACAACACTTGAGAATATACTCTCTAGTACCTGGTTAATCAAGTAGTACAACTAAGGGTATGGTTGAGCCTCCTTAGTTGGTGCCCTAAGATATTAGCCTGAGTACTATTGTTTGACCCCACACATATATTAGAGAGATGTAGCATAGGGAAACCCTTGTCCATAGATACCCTGCACAACATAACTAGGGGGAACATACCAGAACAAGAATAAACATGATTTTCTGGCCGTGCAACCTTGGCTCTTGCATTCTGGTTTTGAATTGACTACACATTTATTACTATTGATAATTTGGGCATTGATATGTTGCAGAAATATTCAAATCAAAGTATAAATCCACAGGAGTAACAAAAACATTTGGGGCCCTATCACACCCTTATATGATACCTATCCCATTGGATTCTTCTTTTCATCCTGATTGCAGCGATACCTATCATTTTTTACACCTTTTTTTTCCTGTGGTCCTGACCCCCTTCTCGACATCCTTATTTGGGACCTCTACCATTGGATTCCTCTGTTTTTCCTAATTGTAGTGGTACCTATCACTCTTCAACCTATTTTTTTTGGTGGAGTCAGCCCCCCTTCCCGACACCCTCATTTTCCACCTAGATCACCAGAATCCTTATATTATGCTAATCATTTTGGTATCATTCTACGTAATCCTCCACAATTTCCCCTACCACCCTCTCTCAAAACCTGTAAGAGTTGGAAACTAAAGTAACCCACATGTCCAAAAAAAATAGGGTCAGTATCAAACTTCATCACTGCATTTGAAAATTTGCCTATCAGAACCAAGGGATTATTTGATGAGCTCAATCTTAAATGCTTCATTATTGGCTTAAAGGATGACATTCAAGCTCATGTTTGCATGCACCATCCTATTACCTGGTTGCAAACATGTAAATTAGCATTGGAGGATGAGACCATTCTTCATGTCCAACACCTTGATTCTGCAGTTCCCAACCACCCTTGTCTAGGGGCTTCCTCTGCTCTGACCCAAACTTTGAAAGTCCAAAAGGTAGCTCTAGCAGAAATGCTTGAAATTTGGAAGCAAGGACGTTTCTATTAATATGATGAAAAGTGATCTCCAAGCCATAAATCTCATGAACAAAAGTTCTTCCAAATTGATGAGTCAACGACCACCTCCGTCGAGGACAACTTCTCAGGTGATGCCATAGACTCAAATGGCACACAACTAACTTCCCCCCTCCTCAATCCAGTCACATATCCTATGGAATCAGGGGAACCTATCATATATATCCATTCCCTCGTGGGTATTTCTCCTCCACATACATTAAAAATCAAGGGCTACATCAAACATAGGTTGGTCGTGGTGTTGATTGATAATGGTAGCACCCATAATTGCATTCATCGCAGGGTCATTGAGGATGTCAATTGCTTTGTTAGACCAGTTTCTAATTTTCAAATTCTCATAGCTAAGGGTAGTACAATGAAATGTGGGGGACACTGTGAGAATTTCAAACTCCAAATGGGAGATTATAACCCGAAAACTCGCATGTTTTCCATTTCCATGGTAGGTTGTGATATTTTCTTGGGTGTTGAATGGATTCACACTCTGGGACTGATTACCATGGATTATTAAGATTTATATATGAGCTTTAATCAATATTCTCACACCTATACCCTCCAAGGCCTACAAGTTGGCTCCCCATAAATTAGCAATTCTCACTGGATGGAGAAACTCTTGAAGAAATACCACCATGGTGTGATTTATCAACTTAATGATATCAAGATAAGTGATCATTCATCTCCATCATTCCATCCTTATATGCAACTAGTCTTGGACAAGCACAATAGCGTTTTTGAGATGCCCACGGACTTACCTCCCTCCAGGGGTGAGCATGATCACATCATCCCTCTCCTTCTCGAAATTCAACCCCCCAATGTATGTCCCTACCAGTATCCATTTGCTCAAAAAAATGAAATATAAAAAATAGTGCATGAATTATTGGAGGTTGGTGTCATTCGCCCAATTACCAACCCATATTCATCCCATGTTGTGATGGTCTTCAAAAATGAAGGTTATTGGTGCATGTGTCCATATTTTTGCGCCCTTAATAAATTTTCCATTCAGGATAAGTTTTCCATTCCTATCATTGATTATATGTTGGATGAACTATGTGGTGCCTGTGTCTTCACAAAATTATATCTTCACTCAAGCTATCACTAGATTCAGATGAATGAAGTAGATATTCCAAAGACAAATTTCTGAACTCATGAAGACCATTATGAATTATTGGTAATGCCTTTTGGACTTTGCAATTCTCCATATACCTTCCAATGTATCATGAAAAAACTCTTGAATCCCTACCAACATAAAAAAAAATTGGTCTTCTTCGATGACTTCCTCATTTACAGTCACACTTGGGATTCCCATCTACAACATGTGGAAAATGTACTCCAATTGTTATAGGACAATCAATTGTTTGTAAAAAAGGCCAAGTGTTATTTTGGGGTGAGAGAGGTTGAATACTTGGGACACATTATGGGTCATGAGGGGGTAAGAGTGGACCCCAAAAATATTCAAGATATGCAGGATTGGCCAAGACCCACAACCTTGAAATGACTTCAGGGTTTCCTAAGCATCATGGGATATTATAGGAAATTTTCCCACCATTATGGAAAAATTTCCCATCCATTGACAGACCTTCTTAAGAAGAATGCATTTCATTGGACATTGGCAGTAGTGTAGGCTTTCATAGATTCAAAGAAGGCCATGTGCACTACCCTTGTCTTAGCCTCCCTTGATTTCAGCAAAACTTTTGTTGTGTAATTTCATGCTTCATGCAATGGTATTAGCGTAGTTCTAACACAAGAAGGTATACCTCTTTCTTTCACTAACCAATATTTGAGTGGTCACAATTTGGGAAAATCTACATATGAAAAGGAAATGATGGCCATTCTACATGTTGTGCACACTTGGTGACCATATCTATTGGGCCACCATTTTAAAATAAAAATACATCACCATATTCTAAACTATTTCCTAGAATAGAGTTTATCCTCCCTGGAAAAGAACAAGTGGTTGAACAAAATGTTGGGCTATGATTATGAGATCTTATATAAAAAAGGCAAAGACAATGTAGTGGAAGATGTGTTGTCAAGACAATATGAGGATGAAGTTTCCCTCTTTTCCTTATCATTACCAATTCCTATTTGTATTGAGTAATTTTGACAAGAGTGGCCCACACACCCAAATATATCCCATATAATTCAATGCCTTCACCAGGACTCTAACTCTCTCACCGGATACACCTAGAAAGACAATATCCTCTGATATAAGGAGCACTTGGTTATGTCTCTTAAATGAGTATATAATATCTTAAATGATTTACATTCATCTTCCATAATTGGTCACTCATGATTCCAAAATACATATTCTTGTGCTCACTGCTCTTTTTTCTAGGAAGGAATTAAGAAGGACACCCTTACCTTTGTCACAAAATGTGATATTTATCAATGTAATAAATGTGAAAATTTCCAGACCCCAAGAGCTCTCTAGAAATTACCCATTCCATCTTCTATTTTGGATCACATCTCCAAGAAATAATTCATTCATCATGGTCTTCGTTGATCAGCTCTCAAAGTATGCACATTTTTATTCTTTACCACATGATTTTACACACACTATGGTAGCGCAAGTTTTCCTTGATCAAATTTTCAAACTACATGGCATGCCAACATACATTGTGTCTGATCACGACCCAAATAGAACATGTTGGCAAGAATTTTTTAAATTACAAAGCACACAATTAAACATGAGCACAACATACCACCACCAGATGGATGGCCAAATGGAATTTGTCAACAAATGTTTGGAAAACTACTTGCGATGTAAAACACTTTCTATTATACAACAACCAAAATGACATAATATGAAATGGTGTATGGCCAACATTAACTTCATATATTCAAGTCACATTAATGGTGCAGGATATTGATAAGTTACTACAACGTAGAGCAACTGCCCTCGTGTATTTGAAGGATAACCTCCACATGGACCAAAATCGTATGAAGCAACATGTTGACCAGCAACATTCCGAACAAGTTTTCCAAGAAGGTGATTAAGTGTTTCTACGATTCCAACCTTACAAGAAAACCTCCCTCAAATCCCATGGCCACCACAATTTGGTACCCAAATTTTATGGCCCCTATCATATTATCAAACATATTGGTCCAACTTCCTATAAACGGGCACTTCCAACTACCTTCAAAATACATCTGGTGTTCCATGTTTCTTGTTTGAAGAAAGTGGTGGGTTAGAATTGGAGGGTTCAAACCATCGTTTATGAATTATATGAAGAAGGCTTCATTTGGATGCAACTAGAATTCGTCCTCAACATGTACAAGCATCACTTTCCTAGCCTAACTATCAAATAAGTATTAATCAAGTGGAAGGACATGTATCTAGAGGATGCAACTTGGGAAACAATGACCATACTACAATAGTTTCCACATCTTCATCCTTGAGAACAAGGCTGGTTTTGAAGGAGGACAACATGTTAGGATCTGACCCTAACCCATATTATTTTATTATTAGTTAGCATGATATATATATTGCATGGAATAAATGATGATATTAGCTAATAAGGCCTATTAAATAAAAGTGAACAAGTCGATGTAAGAAGCCCTAATAGAATATTCCACTTCTAGAAGGATCTTACTCTATAATGTTCTTTAAAAGATAGAATTAGTATAAATAAGAGTATGAGGTATGAGAAATCTTGTCTTGAGAAATTATTGTAATATATCTCTTCTCTACTATAGGTTTCCCCCTTGAAGAGGTAAGTGAACATTGATTTATTGAATAAAGGTATCATTTCTGGTATTATTTATGGTATTTCTCTCTCAATATTTTGTTGTCCCCTTGATAATTGCTAAATATTCCAGTTTTTTCATAATATATCACATATGATACTTTAAAAATTATTGTAGGTATGTGGAGCACTTATGATGGCAGTCATTTTGTAACTTTCCCTATGTCTGCATGAATTATAGAGGCCTGTGATTAGTGTGGATGCTTGTTTCCTTCCCTAGATTGTAATTCTTCCATTTTCAACACACTTTCAAAATGGAGTACATATGTTTGTCATAGGTGGGGTGTATGTAAACAACATCATATAGTGTTTCACCATGATAGGCTAGTGGATGCCTATGTTGAGTCAGGACTACATTGATAGCATAGTTTGAAGCATCTGTCTTAATCTCAAATGGTTGTTGTATGTATGGAAAAATAAGGGTTGGTGCTAAGTGGAGGTGGAATTTCAAATCCTCAAATGATTTTTTTTGGGATGTCATCCAAAAAAAATTGGTCTTCTCACCCTTGGTCACCTATCTCAGGGCCTAACCGATATGACAAAACCCCAAAAAAAACATGTTGTAGAAGTTGGTGAGGCCCAAGAATATATGGAGCTCAATTAGTGTCTTCAAGGCCAACCAATCACATATGACTTGCATCTTGGCCAGATCCATATGCACACCCTAACCATCCACAATGTATCCAAAATATTGGATTCTCTATATGTCAAAGGAACATTTATCCAAATTGGCATATGAATTGTGTTATCGCGGGTGCCCAAGACTTGTTGAATGTGCCTCAAATTTTCCTCTTAGGTTTCTATAATGATGAGGATGTCATCCGGATATACAACCACAAAGGAGTTTGTGAATGGCCACAATATATCATCCATCATTCACATGAATTCAGTTAGGGCATTATTTAATACGAAAGGCATGAAAAACCACTCGAAGATACCTTCTTTAGACCTTAAGGTTGTCTTCCATACATCAATTTTCTCAATCAACACCTGGTGGTAGCCCAAATTCATATCAATATTACTGAAACATTTGGCTCCCTTAAGTTGATCGAGAAGATCATCAATCTGGGGGATTGGGCATTTGGTTTTTACTATGATCTTGTTTAAGGATTTGTAATCAATACAAAGTAGCCATGTCCAATCCTTATTCTATACTAGAACAATTGGGCTCTTGCATGGTGAGGATCTTGTTCTGATGTGGCCCTTCAAAATAAGTTCAAGGATCTAGTGTTTTATCTCTTCATTATCCATAACAAAATGTGTGTATACATGGACTTTAGGGAAAGGAGCATTGGGTTTCAAATCGAGTGATTGAACTGATAGTGCAAAGGCACCCTAGTAGGTCAGGAAAAGATGTCTTGTTGTTTTTCTACTATCTTTTTCACCTATTGATGATGTGTAGATAGGCCTTATGTAGAGGGTTTGTCAGTTGTAGTGACCTTCCATTCACCTTCCCACTGTACCATACATAGGACAACTCTCTTGGTTAGAGAGGCCACATTTTGGCATTTCTTCGTGGAGATAAAAGAGACTTCAGTAGTGAGGACTTCCTTCAACACCCTATAGATTTGACCTCCCAAAGTAATAATGACACTACAAGGCCTATATTCATAAATAACACGACACTTCCACATATATGGTTTTCCTTAAATAACATCACAAACTTCAAGGGGGGAAACATCACAAAATACATTGTCTTTGAATGGTTTGATGCCATAATGTAGGTGACATTGTTGGCTAACATAGATGTCTCATCCATGGTTGAGTCAACCAATGGTGTATGGTTGAGGATGAAACATCATTGTTAGTCTCAACCTATTGATTACCTATGGTGATATTAGGTTCTTCTAGATATCATTGTCAACAATAAAATGGAGGGGGGTCCCCTTCACTAACATTTTTTAGTAGAAGAGGTATTCCCCTTATTTAGGCTCCTCTGGTTCCTCTAGATGGAATTTTGTGGTAGCGATGGTGACACTGGGTTTCACATCAATGATTCATTTACCATTATTTAATAATGAATTAGAGTCTAAGTCAGCATATAAACATGAGGCTTTAATCTCTATCAACAATGGTTGTTTGGAGTGACATCATCAGTGTTGTGACAAGGGATTTTGTGTAACTTACACCAGTTTCCAATGTCCTTCAACTTCCTCTTACCCTTATTTGTTGGTATTTTGTCCTGGTTTTCCTGGGGTTATCCATCCTTGCTCTATCCTTTGCTTTGGAAGTTAGGGCCACCTTTACCATGCTTTCGTTGTGATGGGTTGGCATAGATGAAATCTTGTTTATTCTTTTTCTTGAACTTTTGCTCATTATTGAAAATATATTTTTAGGTGGATCTCAGTGAGGAAATTTCCAAGAAATCCATATATGTTTGGATGTACCTATGTAGGCCACTATGGTAGTTCAGGACTAGGTGCCACTTAGAGTATCTGATACCCAACTTTTTGAGCAAGGTATGGAATATGTTGGTGTACTCTAGAACCATGTGGTCTCTCTCATGATGCAAAGTTGTCCATCTCATGTATCAGTCATCATAGTTTCCAACAAGGTACTAATGCTCCTTGAGGGCATAAAACAAAGTCACCCCAATGGGTTATGGCCCATAAATTGTATATTCGTCTTTGGCATGTTTCTCACAAAAATTTTCCCACCAATATCTAACATGGGGAATATCTTTAAGGATCACGAAGGTGATTTTTTTACTCTTGGAAAAATTTTGAACAGAGGAATAACCCTCTAGCATACTTAACCATTTTTCCAAAACATTTGCATCTATTTGTGCTTCAAATAAAGGAATATCAAATTTAACTTGTACCTTGAAGGGTGTAGCACCTCCAAAGTTATTTATATTTGAAGTTGTCACCATCATTGATGGAATCCATCAAAGGATTTGGGCGATATTATCTATCATCGTGCTCCTCTGTTGCACGAGGGATTCCTTGAGCAACAGTTTGATAGTATCTCATGCTTCATTGTCTCTATTTTCTTCCACCATGGGGGCATGTTTGGATGGAGAGAGTGTTTTCCCTCAAGATAAACTAGCTCCAGACCCAACTCTCTATACCCTGACCTCATTGTTAGAAAAACAGGACCGCGGAGCAATAAAATAAAACAAATGCAGAAACAAAACATAGAAGACACACAATACAAGAGAGACACAGATTTACGTGGTTCACCCAGTGTGGGCTACGTCCACCAGAGAAATTTCCAGGTCCTTCCTTTATTATTATCTAGCAAATGAAGGGATACAACCTACAGCAAAACCCGCTGTAACTTCCTCTTCTTTCTCTCACTGTCTCCTCTCTCAGAATACAATATTCACCATCAATCATAGCCGCGATACATTTCCCTCATAAAAGAGGGTTTCCTTCTAGGGAAAAAAACCCCAACATAATCTCTACCGTTAGATCTGCAACCTTATAATGAACGGTCCAGATTTACAATGAAATTACAATATACTTTTACAAGGCAATTTTTGCTTCGGGGGCTTCACCCCCAAACTCCTGTTGGGGGCCCGCTTTCCCCCAGACCCCCCAGCCGGGGAGATGGACCCCCCGAACCCCGCAGAGGGGGTACCCCCCCTCTGCACTCCCCCGTGTGGAAGAGTGTACATACTTCTGGGGTGTAAATACTTCATGGGGTATAAACACGGCTGAAAGCAAGGACCTCTAAATCAGGAAGATAATTAGGCTCCACAACCAACAATCTCCCACTTGGAGATTGATCTCAACAACTCCACCGCTGCTGTATATGCTGGACTCTAAACCTTCTTAGACCTGGAAAATTTCTCATCTTCATATTCATTCTTGAAGACCAACTGAAACT
>JASDQU010014819.1:30242-48345 GCA_032191745.1 Picea mariana
TCTTCATCTCTATTGTGGGAGCCTTCTCCCACCTCTTGGTGAGTCACCATTCTTCTGCATTTGTAGATTCCCGCGGTTGATCGTCCACTTGAGTGAAAAGAAAAACGCTTACTATTAGTTAAGAGTTAAATTTGTGTTTACAAAGGGCACATAAATTCATAACTCTTTCACATGCACACACAGTCGGCTTTTCATTTTCCAGGTTCTTAATCCTGGGTAAGATAGTTAAGTCAGAGGTTTACTCCTCATAGGAGTGTTTTGAATGAGGTTTATGCATGACTCGTGCATGAGCCCAGTAAGGCCGAGTGTTGTAACCATGCTCTGATACCAATTTGTAACACACCCACTACCATAACTAAATTTTTTTCATTGTTTTCGTAATAATGAGACTCCCCGGAGCTTGTAGCAGCAAAATGCCAATCCCCGAATCACAGGTCTTCTATTTACCTACCCGATTCTCTGTACATAACCATGGTCTTACATCCCACCTGACGCATGCATGCCAACCATGGGTACGTTCGCTCACAGGGTCTTCTTCTTCTCACCTGAAGAACTCCAAGGTTCTTCTATTTCCCTATCGGGAAAATCTTCTCCCACAGTTCTCTCACGTGATTCAACTATTTCCCTGGTACGTTCTCTCACAGGGTCTTATTCTTCTCACTCGAAGAACTCTAAGGTTCTTCTATTTTCCTATCGGGAAAATATGCTCCTGAGACCCGATGGTCGGTCAACTCGCTGACTTTTCCCCGAGGGATTTCGCTACTCGCAACCTCGTGATTTTGAATACCCAATACTTGGGCTCTCACCCTGTGAACTCCTGAGTTCATGAGATCTCTTGATCTCTGCCACCTGTCCTCCCCGTATGGATGACTCACAACCTCTCGCCACTTCGCCGCTTCGTGACTTAGAACATCCAAACTTTGGGCTCTTACCTCGCGAACCTCGAGCTCACAAGATCCCTGGATCTCCGCCACCTGTCCTCCTTGGATGGATGGCTCAGATCCTATTGTAGCCTCACCGCTCGCGACTTAAGCATCCAACTTTTGGAATTCTATCCCGCAAGCCCCGAGCTCACGAGATCCCTGAATCTCCACCACCTGTACTCTTCAGGTGGACGGCTCAGATCCTCTCGTAGCCTCGCCACTCGTGACTTAAAGAGTCCAGCTTTTGGACTTCTACCCTGCGAGCCCCAAGCTCACGAGATCCCTAGATCTCCACCACCTATCCTCTTCAGGTGGACGGCTCAGATCCTCTCGTAGCCTCACCAATCACGACTTAAAGTGTCCAGCTTTTGGAATTCTACCCCACGAGCCCCAAGCTCACGAGATCCCTGGATCTCCACCACCTGTCCTCTTCGGGTGGAAAACTCAGATCCTCTCATAGCCTCGCCACTCGCGACTTAAAGAATCCATCTTTTGGACTTCTACCCCGCTAGCCCCGAGCTCATGAGATCCCTGGATCTCCACCACCTGTCCTCTTCGGGTGGATGGCTCAGATCCTCTCGTAGCCTCGCCACTCGTGAATTAAAGAATCCAGCTTTTGGACTTCTACCCCACGAGCCCCGAGCTCATGAGATCCTTGTATCTCCRCCACCTATCCTCTTCAGGTGGATGGCTCAGATCCTCTCGTAGCCTCGCCACTCGTGACTTAAAGCGTCCAACTTTTGGACTTCTACCCCACGAGCCCCAAGCTCACGAGATCCCTGGATCTTTGCCACCTCTCCTCTTCGGATGGACGGCTTGAATCCTCTCGTAGCTTTGCCACTATTCATGAGGCTTAACCCTCATCTATCTCCCTATAGATCTAACGACTGCCGGGTTCCCTAGCTAGGATCTGATGGTTCAGATTGGTCCCGATGTCGCGCCCTTTCCTACTGCTCTTTGGACGTGGAAAAACCAACGGTCCAGGAATTCTCATGGGGTCTGGGGATCTACAAATCATATTTCCTTTCTATTCACGAAGATAGAGGGAAAATGTTTAATGGCACTTAACGCCCTCGTTTATTCCCTTGATTCAATGATTATGAATGACTGCAGACTCTCCGACAGGGTCTCATCCATGGATCAATACTTATCCCTACGCTGCTACTTCGGGATTTCAGAGGGTCGTTCCTCTTTATACCAGGTTGTTAAGACTTGTGCATTCAAGTCCGTTTTCTGGGTCCTTTGTGAACCTTTCTAGGGAGGAAATCTCTGTGAAGCGATCTGCACCGGGTATCCCAAAAACAGATAAGGGAAACAACTTCCCAAGAACGGGTTGGGAACCTAACTCAGTTCAATCTAGGCATAAATACAATTGCTTCATCCACGCACCTCATGCGTGGTTCCCTTTGTTATGAGAATATATCTATTCATCCTCATCAAACACTGCACAAACATTATTACATAGAAATCATTCATAATTTGACAGTTCTCTGAGCATATATATGCATATACCACTCTATGAATTTCAAGATGCAATATATACATAAAACACTTATCATATATAACACTCGAAGTGGGTGCGACTACTGAGAGGGGTGCTCATTTCCACCCAACCGTAGGCTCAGCGACTCCCAAAGGATTTACCACTAGCCACCCTCGAGTCGAGACCACGATGCTATGATATTGTGTCTCTCTGTCTGTCGGTGACCAAAAGTGAAGGTTGCAATCCTTCCTCTCTGCTATCACTCACTCTGCGTAAAAACTGCCAGAGTTCCCCTCACGTCCCCCCTTTCAATCGTCCCCGCCATACGCCTTATCCTCTCGCGAGGTTGCATGTGGCACGATTACCCTCGCGTCGATCAGGCCTAATGACTCTACGGATGGGTGGTTCACCATCCCATCCCTCATCAAGCTGCTCACCTGCCAGCCTGCGAGACATTAAATTTGGGGGCCAGCGAGCCGCTTCTGGTTCTCTAGGCCAATGGAGTCCAAATACGGTATTCATTCAGGGTGGAAGTTAACGCCACCTTTTCAGGAGCCTTCCACTGCCATTGTGGTCTCTTTTCTGCACATCCCCTCTCAGCAGTCCTGCAATAAATTCAAATATTATTCACATTCATTGACCTCTTCCTACGGGTCCATTTACATCACATATTCATACTTATGAGTTTTCCATAGTCCTTGGCCAGTCCAGTTATATTTACAATCTGGGGGAAACATGGTGTTACAAAACATTAGCATCTTGAGGTAGGGAGAGTCAAATCCAATTGTTGTATAAGTCTGCCTGGGATCCCCCTCTCACACAGGGGTTACGCACAAGGTCGCACTCAGGAAAGCTACGGAGATTATCCCTCTGTGGTTTGACTGATTTTAGTAGTCAGATCGTATTATGGGGATTGCTTAAAGGTATACCCACAATGTTGAGTGGAATCCTTTCAAGTTGATTTCGGGCTAGATACCCTGCCCGTACGTTTGGACTGGACTGTTGACTGTACCCGCCCAGGGGATGACTGCGAATTGGTAACCTTAGTGGCCATAATATTTAGGGTCTTACACAAGGTGACAGTGAAGGGAAGTCTCACTCTACCTAGAACAGACATTGGTCAATCTCACTCGGGCTCCTTGGAGGGTAAATCCACAATTACTACATGGAAGCTTGCACCAAGGTGAAAGTCCATTAAGTAGGTCGCCATTGTAACTATTCCACCATATCCCCACCCCTTCTTGACTTGATCACGCGATGTTGGAGTTCATCACCAACTAGTACAGTCATCGAGAGAAGGTTTTGTTTGCTTGGTTGTGATTCCTAGATTCTATTGGCATATGATGCTTCTTTTCGGTAGTTGGCCATAGATTTTTTTCGCCGACTCTCTTTTGCCAACATTGACCCTCCACGCCATTCACGTAGGCTACAGGGACTTCCTCCAGAAAATATGGAAGGGAATACCCCTTTACCCCCTCATTCTATGGAGGAATCTCCTTAACAAAGCGAGGTTCACGACACTATAACCTCCCAAGAAGAAGTTCCCACCCCTTTAGAGAATTTTCGAATTGTTTTAGAGTCTCCGGAGGTTTTCCGCATTCCTGAGGGATATGAGAGACGTGTTCTCCAACCGAATTCATCTAGTGAATTCATCATCGTCAATCCTTCTGATATTTCGACTGGGTCTCATTCAAACCCTCTAGTCAAAGACCCCTTTTGGACCACAAACATTGTTCGAAGTCCACCGTGCATGGTGCGAGATCTTTATGGAACATGAATAGTGTCGATGTGCCTGTTACCTACACCATACCCTTAAACCATTTTACCAGTACTACCATTTTTTCAGCTACATTGTCTGTTGATCCGAACACATCGTTCGTTGGCCCAAGGTACACTTTCTCTCTCCATACGACCCACTCTACAATGGTCCCTCACGTGTTGACTATTCCCGCCGGTAATGCGGTGGTTAGCCAAGGTGAAATTGGCACACCACTAACACCTAGACCTTCATCATCACTCCCTTTTGGGTACAGCACACTGAATTCTTCCACTGTCACTACTACCCAAGTTATGCCTGGAAGTTCTATACCTATACAACAACCTGGAGGGACCGATCTTGGTGGCTTTAATCCATTAAGCAACACCGGTCAGTTGTTTACGTTTGGTTCCCAAATTCTGGGAACTCCACCTCAAGCTGGGGGGCATCCTCCCACCGGAGGAAAAATTCCATTTGGAGGGCACCCTCATGCTGGGGGGCAACCTCAATCCAGAGCCTACCATCAACCGTATGGACAAAATGTGTCTCCCACACCCAATTTGTGGAATATCCCTTTTCCAGGAAACCCACAGTTCTTGGGGGGACAGAATCCTCAATCTCCACAACAACCTCATCCCCCTCAAGTAACTGATCTATATCCTCCTTACGGACAAACGCCAAATCTGGCTTATAATCCTCAAAACCCAATCGGTTATCCTCCGCTCGTGCATGTTTCTCGAACCACCTCAAATCCTGTGTACCCTGGTCAACACCAACCTTATACAAGAGGGCCCACTGGTTATAATTATCCACCTAATCCAGTGTATGGTCCTATTGGTGTTCCTATGCCACACCAGTATTACTCGTAGGTTAACCAACAACTACCTTTCCTAGCGACTCTGGACCTCCCAGACTTGTCTCGGTTAACGAATGATCCTATTTTTCATTCTCTGGTTTGGCCAACTATTCCAGCTAAACTTCCTTCTGATATTCCAAAATTTGACGAAAAGTCCGGAGAAGACCCAAACAACCATGTGATGACTTTCCATTTGTGGTATTCATCGAACTCCCTCATGGACGATTCTATATGTTTGCATCTTTTCCAGCGAACACTTACGAGTTCTGCAGCAAAATGGTATATTGAACTACCACGTGCTTCTTTTCATGATTTCAACTCCCTTGCCATATCCTTCCTCACACACTTCCAACTACCCATTCGATACGAGAAAGGTACTGAATTATTGACCTCCCTTCGTTAGACAACCTTCGTACATATCTCTGATCATATTCATGAATGGAGATGATGACGAAGGTTCATCAAAGTGGTCATTCCTGACCAATTATTAACGGAATGGTTCACTAAATCATTGTTACCCCAGATCGCTCGTGATGTTTCTATGGGTGGTGTAGTCACCGAGGAAGAAGATATTTCTCGAGCTTAGTACTTAGATTTGGTTTATTCACAATCTGGTACTCTGTATAAATTGATACCGAATGCTACCCGTGCCACCACTGATCCATCCAAACCATCGTCTACCTCGCACGCGGATGGAGTCATTGGCTCCGTCAAAACCCAATCTACTTCCCAGTCAACTGGAACAACCTAGCGGTCTGCTTCGACGTCTTCTCCCAGTTCAACCACACCCTCTTCTACCTCCCCTCAAACTCAAGTCTCTGAGGTGAATATGGTCCAATCGACCCCTTCACAATAATCTGGAGGCAAGAAGAAAGCAAGAAATAAACCAAAGAAAAACAACAACAATGAACAACCAAAAAATCAACCTCAAACCCCTACTGCTAGAAAACAACCACAACGAAAACTGAAATTCCCATGTCTCATTTGTGGCGATGATCACTACACCTAAGACTGTCCACATCATGATGAAGTGGCCAAAATTTTTAAGGGAAATTCACAACCCTCTGTGCTTACCCAGCCTTTTCCACAGTAGCAATCTTTGGTTGCTCAAAACCCCACTCCAAGGGGCAGTTCCAACCAATCCCATGATGAGGCCTCGACAAGTGCCCACATTTACATGTTTAACGGGATTAATCTAACCACTCACACTATGACATATGACATGCTGATTAAACCTGATAAGTCGAAGACCACTAACGGTTCCTTACCGAACCCATTACCATCCTCCGTTAGTCCTCCGTCTGCTAGCCCTCTGTCTGGGCCACTTCAGATCGAGAAACCTTCGTTTGACTCCATCTTACGCCTTCCTCAGAGCACTATCTGGAAATCTACCTTTAATCCTAGTTCACGGGTTGCCCAAAACAACAACATCGTTCAAGATTTGGCTCAAGCACTGTGTGCTATGTCTGCTTTGGAAGTTCTACAACACTGTCCCAGCCAACATAGATTGCTCTTATATTCCATCAACGCTTTCGATACTGAGTCATCTAATAACCTCATGTTTAATCTGGACGATCATCAGCCTCGACTCTCCCACCAACTAGCTTTTTAGATCGATGTTGTTGTTCACAATCAACAAATCCACCGAAATATCTTGGATGAGGGAGCCTCTACTTGTGTCATGTCTTTAGCTTGTTGGAAAGGCTTAAAATCAATTGCCCTTAACAAATCCCCTACGATGTTACGTTCTTTCGATGGGAAAGGTTTTCATCCTCACGGACTTTTACAATCCTTAGCCGTTTAGTTGGGTGAAAAAACTGTTACTGTTGATGTCAAGGTGGTCGATGCCCCCCTTGATTACAACCTACTACTCGGAAGAAGTTGGTTCTACGCTATGACTATCGTCGCCTCGTCGGTGTTTCGATGTGTACAATTCCCCCATCAAGGAAAAATTGTCACTATCAACCAACTAGATTTCTATACACCTGACGCTCGTGCCCCTGTCACCAACAACATTCCTTTTTTGGGAGACCACAAAGTTACGTATGAAAGCATTGGTGTCGGCTTGTAAAAATATTCTAGCCTTATGGGTACCTTCCCTACACCACCTCCACCCACCACACATCATATTGCCACCGTCAATATGATTTTGACTATGGCTTATCAATATTTGGAATCATCTGACCCTTGGATTGTACCTAGTCCTATGGAATTCGATGTACTAAGTGACACCATGCCACTTAGTCCAGCCAAGGCCGCATACATTTCTATTCAATCTACCTCTCCCTCTCCAGACAACCCACATTTATTGGCACCTGATGCCTGCTCGATGCCGTCATGGTTGGATTCCCTATCGTCTGCAATCGATTACATTTCCCAAATTTTCCCTTCCGACGATTCTATAATGGAAATGCTTAGTATTGATGATGTACCTTGGGATGATAACCATCACTGATCCTCTTTTCTTCCACCTCTAGAATAAATTCACAAAGACATACACTCTGTCTTCCCTCCTAATGTTACCAATTCTCCACAATCTCCCATCCTCACACAAGGCACTCTTTCTGAGGAGAATATGGGTAATATCTCTACTACGATCGTTATTGATATTTTGATCAAAGAAGGCATTGTGGAAAACATTAACCTTGGTGCTAATTGCACACCCGAAGAAGTGGTATCTTACACCGCTCTGTTTAAATAATTCTGTGATGTCTTCACTTGGAGCTACAAGGAAATGCCAGGAATCGACCCCTCGATCATCATGCATGAAATCAAGACTTACCTAGGTGCGAAACCTGTTTGACAAAAACTCTGCCCGGTTCATCCCAAGAAAATCACAGCCATAAAGGAAAAAGTTGAGAAACTTTTAAAATCTGGCTTTATCTGTCCTGTCCCTTTGACAGAATGGGTCTCCAACCTTGTTCTGGTTGCCAAAAAACAAGGGACCATTCGTGTCTGTGTTGACTATCGGGATCTCAATAAGGCTTGTCTAAAGGACAACTACCCTATGCCCTTCATTGACCAGATCATTGATAACTGCGCTGGGAGTGTAATCTTCTCTTTCATGGATGGTTTCTCCGAGTATAACCAGATTGAAATTTTACCTGCTGATCAACATAAAACAACCTTTATCTGCCCATGGGGAACTTTCACCTATCGAAAGCTACCTTTTGATCTCAAAAATGCTGGTGCTAATTTCCAGTGAGCCATGTCATATGCTTTCCATGATATCAATCATATTGCAGAACCTTACCTCGACGATTTACCTGCCCACTCATCCAATTGATCAGATCATGTTGATCACTTACGGTCTATTTTTCTTCGATGTCGGTTTTACCGTATCTGCTTGAACCCACATTAGTGTATTTTTGCTGTCGAATCCGGTCGAATCCTCGGTTTTGTTGTCTCTAAAGATGGGATTCGGGTGGATCCATTAAAGATTAAGGCTATTCTAGCCTTACCCCCACCTACTAGTTTGACCCAACTCCAAAGTAAGGAAAAGCAAACTTCCTTCGTCGTTTCATTTGTAACTACGCTGAGATAACTAAAGGATTCATGCGATTGTTGCAGAAAAGAACCCCTTTCATCTGGGATGACATCACTAAATGATCATTTGACGATCTCAAGCATGCCTTGACCTACGCACCTTTGTTGCACCCTCCAGAGTATACAAAGGACTACATCCTTTACTTAGCCGCCTCCACTTCCACTATTGCAATAGTGTTAGTTCAGGAGGACCCCAACGGTGAGGAACATGTGATCTATTACCTGAGCAAGAGTCTATTTGGACCCAAACTCCGATATTCACATGTAGAAAAACTGGCTCTGGCAGCCGTCATCACTGTCTATAGATTTCGCCATTACATCGTACTACACACCACCACTGTGATTGCAGACTCAAACCCCATGTACCATGTCTTGACACGTCAAGTGCTCGGGGGAAAATACTCTAAATGGATCGTCATCCTTCAGGAATTCAATCTTAAATTTGCAAAGTCCAAAGCCAAAAAATCCCTGGTGTTTGCGGAGCTTATCTGCGACCTCCCCCATGTTGATGAAGATATCAAACCTAGAGATTCTCTCCCTAATGAAACTCTTTTCCTCATCAACACCTCTGATCCTTGGTGTGGAGACATCCTCCTTTATCTCCAAACCCAACACTTTCAGCCTAACACTTCCCGTGAAGAGCGTCGACGTATTCGCCACCATTCTCGTCGTTATCTTATCGTCAGCGACACCTTGTATCGTCATGGTATTGATAATATCCTTCGACTATGTTTGATTCATGCAGAGGCTAAATGTGTTTTGAATGACTGTCACCTTGGAGCCTGTGGTGGTCACCTTTCTAGGATGGCTACAGCCCAAAAAATTCTACGTGCCAGCTATTTTTGGCCCTTGATTTTCAAAGATTGTCTTGAGGCAGTCTAAAAATGCCCACCCTGCCAAGTTTTTAATAACAAGGCACGCACCCACCCTACTACACTGCACCCTCTTATTGCCATCGGACCCTTTGCCAAATGGGGTATCGATTTCATGCAATGTAAGCCTACCTCAGCCGGGGGGCACGGTTATATAATCGTCGACGTCGACTACTTTACAAAATGGGCTGAGGCTATGCCTACCTTTCTGAATGATGGTCGTACCACAACTCTTTTTGTTTTTAACCACATCATAACTCATTTTGGTGTACCACACGCCATTGTCACCGATCATGGTGCACACTTTAAGAACCAGATGATGAGTGAATTGCATGCCAAGTTGGGTTTTCGCCATGAAAACTCATCCCCATACTATCCCCAGGCCAACAGACAAGTTGAAGCCATCAACAAGGTCCTCAAAACCATGATTCAACGCATGGTAGGAGCAAATAAGACATCCTGGCATCCACAACTTTTCTCTGCTCTCTGGGCTTACTGTACTTTCGTGAAAACCGCAACTGGGTTCACTCCTTTCCAGTTAGTGTATGGCATCGATGCTGTTTTACCAATCGAGTGTGAGATTCCATCTCTGAAACTTAAATTAGAAATCCTACCCCATACTTCTTTCGAAGAAGATCGTTTCTTATATCTGACTAAACTGGATGAAACACGTCGTGATGTCGCTCTCGTTAACGAGGCACATAAGAAATGGATAAAAAATCAATACGACAAATCCGTGCATCCTTGGACTTTTGCAGAAGGAGACTTAGTCCTCGTCTATGACCAGGCTCATGACAAACTAGGGACACGTAAGTTAGGACCTTTGTGGCATGGCCCTTACATTGCGAAATGTGTTATGCACAGAGGCGCCTATGAGTTAGTTGATTATGATGGAATCTCCCTGGGAGAGCCTAGGAATGGGCTTTACCTTAAAAAGTACTATGCCTAGATCACCTAGCATGGGTAATTTGTACATTATCGTATTTTAGTTTGGTGTGTCTGTTTCTTTCACGTGCTCGAGTCTTTACCTTTTCCACTCATAACTGTGCCTTGTGTTTTCATGCACATATGACGTCTTCCTTTCCTATCTTGGTCGGGTTTGTGGATGGCACTAGTCGACACACCCAGAACATTGCTTCGGTAGCATGGGTCATTTACCAATCTGACGAGTTGGTGAGTTCAGGAGGTATTTTCTTAGGACCAACAACTAATAACATGGCAGAATATCATGCTATCATCGGACTTTTGACCCAAGCCTCCTCCCTAGGTATGTCTCGTATCATTGTTAACATAGACTCTTAAATCATGGTCTGTCAACTTAATCGTATCTACATTATTCGTAATCCTATCCTGCTACGTCTCCACCTACGAGTTCATCATCTTGAACGAATATTTGATTACATCGAATATAGACATGTTCCAAGAGAACTCAACAATGTTTTGGATTCGTTAGCCAATTACATCATGGATCGGTATCTCGCCCATAGATAAGGTTTCATGAAGGAAAACAAATTGTACATCACATGTAAATTAAAACACATCACATTAAAGACATCATCATTTACAAATCTTATGGCACTGTAAAAACTCAGAATTGTATATATATACATAGCATGACTGAAAATGTTTTGATTACATCAAAAAAGTATTTGGAAGAGAAACTTTTTGGGTCTTTACACCCATACAACATCGTCTGACAAGTCATGCAAAATATACAATCACCAGAGAGACTCTAATCTCTCTGCACTACATTATGCTAAGAGTAACATATCACTGCGTGCACTACTCGTCTCAGTAGAGAATTAATATTCTTGGGCACCCCCACAGTGTGTCTCTGTATATGTAAAGGCACTTCTCTCCTCCGTAGAGGAGGAATGCCTATCATAAGGCCTTGAAGGTTTCTTTCAACCTCCCGGAGACCTATCACTGGTGCCCCCGGATCTACTGCAACCTGAGCACCCCCGCGACGTCCCGGTACTGGTATCTCATTCGGATGCACTACTCCCTTTTCTACATGTTGAAAACAATACATCCATTAAAAACTCTTCTACGTACCCAAAAAAATACACATACGTTAAAAACTTAAAAAAAAAAAAAAAACACTAGACAAGGTGTTGTTTAGTCTCTCACCTGATGCATCCCAATCTTCCCCCACTGGTAGAATTAAATCCATGCTCCCACAAAAGTCCACCTCGCCATATGGAAAGTCTTCTATCCAAAAATATTGGTGTCTCAGCCAAGCAAAGAAGTCACCGATGAAATGTAACTCTGACTCTGCTACTAGTCTCGGAGACAGACTAGTCCACTGTTCCATCCATGGTTCTCCCATTGGTCGTACTGCCAATGCAATATAAGGATGCATCTAGGCGATGCACTCTAAGAAGAATGAGACCAAGAAAGAACCATATACAAACTGTTTCTGCCCCATCCTACATCTCAAAATCTATTCCTTCACGTTCCGAAGAAACCCTATGCTCCAGTTAAACAATGTTGGCTCCAAACACTATACGCCATAAGCTACCTGTGATCTCGATGCCAAATGTGCGCTAGTGCTTCCTGTCACACTCGTGATGGAAAAAAAAATAGACCAAAGGGGTAATTCTCTGACATCCTTGATGGGGATTCTACCCCTGACTAGTCTTGCTCCTGGAACATAATGATGTGCTAGGTACACATCCACTTGCTCAGGAAGCACCCTCTGTTCTAAAAAATCTATAGGAGCCTCTCTTTTCGAGAGGCCAGTCAAGAAGTATACATCTTCCAACTCGATGGTTAGAAGCTGTGTTCCAATCTGAAACCCTTGATTTGCGACATCCCACAAGCTGATTATGTGCTCAAGAAGAAGAATCTCTTTCTTCATCTTTTGCAGTTTGAAGAATTTCAGAAAGCCACAATCTCTCAACGCAGCCCATGTGCGAGGACTCCCAAAAGCATCCAAATCATCGAGCTCATGCTATCGTTCCTTCAACTCAATCATGGTCATCGATGAAATCACCTACAAACAAAGAAAAAAAAAGGAATTTCATTATTCAACTTTTCGACAATTTCTTAAGTAATTAAAAAACTTGAAATAAATTGCCCATACTATTCAAAAAGGACCACGCCCTATTTTTATTACTCAATAATCACTACGCAGCAATAAAATGTTTTAAAATTAAAATAATTTTCATAATGGCTGCGTGGGCATATTATTGATTTTCTTATGGATTCCTTAACAAAAATGACCTATCTACTCATGTATCAAGGTGTTGGCATCTATGCTACCACCCTCTAAAAGCGTTTTTGTAAACCAATGTCTTTTTCCCATTATTTTGAATAGAGGTCGATTTGATCTTTTTTGGAAATCCTAGGGCTTCATTTTTTTATTTAAACATTGTTGTGAAAACAAATTTTGAACCATGTAATTGAAAGAAGGGGAGATGAAGACCTACCTGGTCCAAACAGCGAGAGAAACGATCAATTGTAGCTCCGGTATCAAGAAAAAAAAGATCCACCTCCAAAATGAGAATTTCCACTGCTACAAATCCTTATGCAAATGAAATGGTAAATGAGGATTTTTCTTGTATTACCATTTATAAATTTCCATTTTTTATAAGGTATAGTTATTTGTGGGTTTATTTGACAATATAATGGCCTCACTAAACCTCTGGATTGCAATTTTGACACTACAGGTTTCAAAGCAGTTATGATCATTTGTTTACCTTGTCACATCCACGTTCATAGTCTTAGTTCATTCTCAAGCTCGAGAATATGAGAACGCACCGGGTAGACTTTTATCTCTTTTTCGGACCCATATGGAGACATGAAAAAATAACCCCCTGGAGTCATCTTTAAACTCTTTTCAAACTCTCTAAACATGAAAAGATCGCCAAGTGATCTTGCTTCCTTTCACACTCGTTAAAAGGTTCGAAAGGGCATCTTTCGAGTGGTAGTTTATCTCTTTTTCGGCCTCATGAGACTAACTGTACGAAAAGGAACTGAGAGAGTTCTCTTTTAAGTGTTTTTCTAGACTCTATAATCATGAAAAACCTTCGATTTTTTAGTCTTTGGACTCGCTAAAACAAACATTGACAGGCCCATACGAGACCAAAACCTTAAGTCTTCCAGTTTGTTAAACAAAGGAAGAGGAACTTACCGAAGGTGAGTTATATCGAGCATGTGTTACCCTCCTCGAGCTCGTTAAATTAAAAAAAGGTACTCGTCTATCTGGATGGGGGAAAATTTGAAAGAAGCAAGCCAAGCAGTCTCTTGAGAACATTACCAAGTAATTCTTAGAGTCGCCCTTGAACACGACACTTTGTCTTTTGCAAACATAATAATCCGTTGAACCTATGCACTGAGCCAATCCTTTGAGTTTATTTCACTCCTTTGGGTCACCTGACGTAAGTCACAGCATCCACTGCATCATCAAGTTTTGGTCCATGTCATGTTTCTACTGTGGTGCCCCAGTGTTCAAGGGAAGTATCCATCTCGTGGGTCATCCATCACAAATATCCTGTCTCAATACCTGTGTCAGTCCATGTTCATTTGATCTACCAATTACATCTCTATGTCCATTTCGTGTCATTGATGGGGGATACATCAAGGCCCTCCTTTGACAAGCCTATTCCTGTCGAATTCGACACAGTATCCAGGAATTAGACTTAGAAACCAGTTAGTACTTTGGGACCTGCATGCCTCAATGGTAGGCCTCCTCATGTCTGACAGTAGGTTTACATCATTGAACTCTTATCGAATGATTCCATGGATGTTCGACTCTATCTCATCCATTCACATTCGTTGGAATGTACTAGGGTACCTTGGGAATCATTGACATTAATGGTGATCTCCCCTGCGCTTGTTAACGGTTTACATCATTGACCGGTAATCAAGTGGTTTTTGCCATGTTCGACATTAGGACATCTATTCACATGGTTAGATTCATACTACATCGGGATCGGTAAGAAGACCCTGGGTTGAGTGATCAATTTGATATGTACTTTACCCAAGTTGCGAAGGAGTTTATCTTTAACAATAACACATATACTGTTACATAGATCCACTTTGTATTGGTCATGGCTATGTCTTGTTATCTTGTAGATCCACTGTGTATTCTTTGTGGCTACGATCAGTTCAGGTCATCAAAGTATAGATCCACACTGTATCCTCGGTGTCTATACCCTTTTATCAATACAATTATGGATTCGCAGTGTATTTTATGGTGGCCATATCTTGCAAGTCTTGATCACCCAAGCATAGGTATGCCTGCCTTGGGTTTGAAACATGTCATAATATTTGTTGCATGTTTGTGTGCAGCTTCTGTCAGGTTCTCCGCATCTATACCCTTGCCTGAAAATCTACAAAGTATTTCAGTTATCAGTTCTCATCTTCTAACTTCATACTTTGGGGGGCAATCTGTTACACATCAACATTACTCGCTTTGATAAGTGTCGCAAGTGTCGCATGTTGCTCACAAGTGTTGCAAGTGTCAAGCAAAGCATACTGCCATGATTCCTATGTCATACTTATGACGACACTAAGAAGACACCTAAAATGCCTCAAACACTTGATTTGAAGGAAGAGGAATGGTTAACTGAAGTTAAGTACCTCTTGCCACCTAAAAGAATCATTGAATCTAAGGTTTTAGAAAAGAGCGCTCCCCTACATCACTCTTAGGAGCGCTGGCGCTCCCCTATAAACTGCTAGGGAGTGTTATAGCACCAAACATCCCATCAGGAGGAGCGCTATTGATTTTAAGAGTGCTGGTGCCCCCCTAAAGCCTACTAGGGAGCACTATAGCGCTCTGATGGCCCTTTTTGGGGAGCGCTGCCTATTCTGGGCAACAATTGGTCTGTTGAGGAGAATAAGTGGAACATATTTCAATCTTGGAAGGCAGTTGCATTCGAATTCTTGGTTCAGCCATGATCTTAGGGAAGATCCTTGACTCAAGGAGGAAAATCCTCAACTTACCCTAAAGATACCTCAAGAGGTTAGGCCTCTCTAAACCTATATAAGCAGGCTCTATCATGATGGAAAGGAAGAAGAATTGGAAGCATGAAACCTATGATCTCATAGGAAACATGCAGTGAACTGGAGGAAATTAATCAGTGAAGTTGTTTTCATTTGGATCATGGACCTTTTGAGCAAGGGTTAGACAAAGGGGATTTGACTAAGCTGCTGCATTCACATCTACGGTTGTAAGTTACTTCCGCCATTGTTCTCATCAATATGACACGCTTGGCCTATTTCTTTCTAGTTTGTGTTTAATCTCACATGAAATTGTCTCTGATAGATAGGTCTATTTCAAACTAATATCAGTAGATTAGGAAGTGTTGTACCATTATTTGTCTACAGGGCTTATCGAGGAGCGAAAGATTGGAGCTCAACTCGGAGCGTGCAGAGACAAACACCGATAAAAGGTACTTCTTTTCTCCTTCCTCCTCATACATTAGTTTGTATAGATCTAAAAGGAAGTCAGTGTCCACGTTAAGCGTCTTCTGTCTTAAGAGTTAAGAGTCTATCTCTCAAGAGGAGATCTACCTGTCCGCAGGTAGATTTTCCTTCAACAGAAGCTTTCATGTGTGATCAATCTAAGTGATTGTCTGGATTCTTATCAAAGGTTTGTTGGTGATTATTACTTTCAAATGGTGTAGATGTAGATGGTAATGGGGAGATCTTTGTTTTGTTCTCTTTTTATGAAAATTTTCTATTTGTGGGCATGAGAATATCTATCAAAGAATTGATTGTTCCTATCAATTGAGATCACCAGAGTCTTTTGAAATTCTATGAAATCATGTTATTGGAATTTGAAATGCTTTCTGAGTGGACTATTTAAATACACAGAGGAATTGGCCTATAAGTTGATTGGTCGACTAAAATATGTCTGGAGTTGTTGTGCATTATTGTCTTGGGCCAATGTTAAGATTGGCTTTCTCTAAAGTTGGGTGTGATTTGTGATAATAACTAGGAGTAACTTCGACTAGACTATTGATTGTTATGGATCCCAACCTATAGTTGTTGACTTGAATTTGGATATGGATGACCCTATCGACTATATTAAGGACTAAACAAGTTGACACTGGTTCCAACAAACATATGCTTTTCCAAATATCATTTTGATTAGCAATAAACTATGATATTGACCAACATAGACATGTTCATTCAGTTGAGTATGGTGAAGTTCATGCAGTCGATTCTTTAGAGATGATTAGTATTGACTTAAATATTTGAATGAAGTTATAGTGAATTAGTAGGATTGATAGTTTAAAACTATTATGTTCTTAGTAGAATTGTATATTGTTTTCCTTAATTATTTTCCTGAAGCATTGTTGCTTGTCTAGAGTTGCATGTTTAAAGGACTCGTTTCTTTTGAATTTTAGTTGTTGATTTTGTTATGTTACTAAATTAATTAAAAACAAGTCGAGATCCTTCTTTCACAATTTGGAAGGAGATATTGATGTCGTCTATTTGTTGTATAATTTTTGAATGCGGAGTTGTTATTATTGTGCTATGCATTACTTATTGTTTTCTAAGAAAGGCCAAGGGCCCATATATTTGGGATGTTATCACCTTGTTAGTATATTTATGTTCAATTGTGTTTATTAATTGTGAATTAGAGTGAGTATATTCACCCTAGTTGAAAACCAACCAATAGAAAGTCTGCTTTTTTAGAATCAATTGAATATAGATTTGAAGTTTGTGCCCTTTGCTGGAAATATGGATCCTATTTATAAAATTTGTGCAAAGAAAGAGAGAAGTTTGAAAGACTGTCTCTAAGGAAAATGACATTACATAATTGAACAAGTTGGTTTCTTAGCTTCATCATGAGATTTATGGGAAATATAAGATCATATGGAGGTCACAATAGTGCAAGCCACGTCTTTCTAAAAATGACTTGCAGATCTCTACCTTGAAGAAGTTTGATGAAGGTATTGTGCATATCGTTTTCATGGAAAGAGCCATGGAATGTGTCTTTCAAAACTTGATGGAAGAATTTTGGAATAAAACAAATCTACTTGATGATTTGAAGGAAGAATTCAAGAAACTCTCTCATATTGATGGACCAAAAGGTGAAGATTAGAAAGTTGGAACAAGCCAATATCTAGTTGGAGAATGAATATGACTTCTTGCAGGCTTCTGTTGATAAGATTCATGAGGAATATGCTCCCCTTCATATATATGACATTCAATTTTTTAATGAATACCAAGAAATTTAAAAAAATATTATGATTCTTTATTGTTTGCAAGATTGTAAATATGTGCTGAGAATGAAATTAGTCAAGTGAAAATTATTTTGAGGATGTCTAATATTGAGATACCTGATGGTGTGCCTCAAAGTACTTCTTCTACTAATACTTTTGATGATGTTGTTGTTATCCTTGATTGGAAGAAGGGTGTCATTGATGGTTTGGTTCCTCCTCATTTTGATATTTATCCTAGATTTCAGAAACATACTATTGGTATTAGGTCCTGGTTGTTGAATAAGATTGGATATATCAAAGGTGGACTTCAAAAAATTGGACAGGGCATTGTTGTTCCAATTATTCTTTAGTTGAGACCACTTACAAGAGGTCTTAGATATGATAGTTTTTTATTAACTAATAATAGTGACTCTACATCAGTTGTTTTTCTTCATTGAGTTGTCAGAAGAGAAACCAAATGTTGATGTTCCTATTGAATTGACTAAAA
>JASDQU010014819.1:48843-84059 GCA_032191745.1 Picea mariana
ATATATATATATATATATATATATATATATATATATATATATATATATATATATATATATATATATATATATATATATATATATATATATATATATATATATATATATATATATTGTTTGTTTGTTTGTTTGTCCGTGACATGTGGGACTAACCTGTGCTAAGAAACCACAACTCAGGGGCATCTAAGCCATCAAAATCACTTGGGGATTGCACCTGGCCTGAGCCACACCAACCCTTAACATGGCTGGATTTTTTTTCCCCACGGGTTTGGAACCGGTGACTTTAACATCAGGGAGCACCTTAACAACACACTCCATCACCGACTGTCCTACACCTCGGGGACTGAAATTTGAATATTTTTACAAAAATATCACCAATCTTTTTATAGTTTGCATATTAAGGACTAGTATGATTCACTAAGGTTTGTACATTTTGAGATAAATTTCCATCCTTAAAGTTATCCCTTCTTGGAAAGGTAGAAATGATTTTTATTCCTGTTTGCAGAAGATGTGTGAGAAACATAATTTGGGATGACTGTCTATTACCAGAATTGGTTATGGTTGGAATGATGAATGGTCTCGAAACATTTAAATGGGTGTTTAAGGACTTCTTACACATGTATATCATTGACCATATAGAAAATACAATTATACCTTTTTGTTATTGTTTATTCATTAGAATGGTTGACTAAGATTTGACTAGAGATATTAGTTGACTGATTTTTTATTGGAGTTGTCGTTGCTATTTGTATTTGATAGTTATATTGTATAGCATATGATTGGAAAGTCTTATGGAATATTGTAAATCTCCCTCAGTTGTGTTGAAGGGGGGGATGCTATTGGTAATATTAATGTTATTTATGTTTATTGATGAGTAATCCCAACTTGAGGTATCTAGTTGATTGTGTTCAATTGGGTTGTCTATTGGATATGTTTACACTAATTTGACTAGTTGTTCTATATCAATGATTGAATTCTAGTGTTGAAACTTAATATGTAGATGTTGATTAATTTATTTATATTGAGGAGTGTTATGTTTTGTAGTGAGTACCTATTTGATGATTTCTTTGATAAAGACGGAATGATGGACAAATGCTAATTATTATTGATGTATTCTTTTCTAGTCGGCCCATCCACTGGGATTGTGTTGTCTTGTTTTTCTAGTTGGCTCATCATTTGAGATTGTTTGGATAGTAGTTTGTAAACCTTTGATTTTTTCTTATCTTGTTTGCATATCCTCTTATTATCAGCATGGTACACTTATTGTTTCATTGATTTTATAGTAGATTGGGCAGAGAATCATGTTCAGGTGATAGTTGTTCAAATTTTATTTTTGGAGAGTGTTATTGTACCTTGGATTAGTCTGTATGATGATTGTTCATAGATTTTTTATTAGAGGTGGCAGTGTTTCTTTTTTTACCTTGATGGTTCAATTTTTTTATTCGTAGTCCCTATCAAATTAAGGGGGGTTGATATATGCCTTGGTTGTACTTTGATTTGTTTTCTAATCTGAGTTTAAGGGGGGGGGTGGGGGTGTTAGAAAATTTGGCTCTAAGTGTAAACCAACCTATCTAACATATGTATTTGACCACAATGACATAATTGACCATTGAGGAACTTGAGTATTGAGAGTGGACCCAAATGGCATATAGAGTTGACAGATCAACATTTCATGGAGATGTATGGGGTGTGGATTCGTACATGAGGGTTTGGTCATATACCAAAATCTATATCCAAATGATATCTTTGATCAATTTATCATACAACATCTCATGGAGCTTCGATCATTGTGCTTAAGTGTTTATAGTGTCTATTGACACCGCCACTAGTCTTATAATCTCTATTGCTCACTTTTATTGTTTATTTCTTGTTCCAATAAAAGGTAATGAGAAATATAGTATCACTATCTGATGATGCTCACTAGTATCCCAAAGTGGACCTAGACCCTTTCAAAGAGCATGATTGTTGCATCTTGTCCCCTAATAGTCTTTTTACAAGGCATGAGAATGAACATCTTACTAAATCTATCCACCACCACAAAATAGTTAGTCATGTTCCTACCTAGTTCTCGAGAAACCACCCACAAAATATATGGAGATTCTCTCTCATGGCCTAGTAGGCACAAGTAAGGGATGATATAGACCTATATTCCTATTACTAGGTTAAACAAAATATGCATCCTCTAATAAACCATGCTACATCTGCTTTCATTTTCTGTTAGTACACATACCTTTGCAAGTAGGTCATTTTTTTCCCAATACCAAAATGCCTTGGAACTTTGGAGGCATGAGCCTCTATGATATGTTGCATTGTCTCTCCTTTAGTCACATAGAACTTATACAACTTATGGAACAACTTGTTGTGCCTACAACAAATCCCATTAAATTTTCCTTTTGTGGGGATGTTAAATGCCCCCCACCCCCCCTCGCCCATTTAAAAATTTCTGGATTGATTATGATTGAAAAGAGTAGTTCTTTGGGTCCTAGTAGTTGTATGGAATTAACAAAGGATGGAAACTCTTTTATATTGATTTTCCCTTCATTTTATTGACATTTTGATATGGATTGATTATCGAAATTTAGGTCGGGTTTTTGGAGTGTTATTGATCCTTTCAATTCCCTCCTATCTGTAACTTAGATTTTGAATTTATTTTCATTTGGATCTCTTTTATCATTTTTTATACACGTATCAAATTATTTATATGTAGAAAAAATGATGTACCTATCAATATCACACTATCGGGTTGTGCATGTTAGAATGTTGCATTTACCCTATTTTATAATTTCCCAATAGCCAATGTCTGAGGTCGCTTCTATCATCTCTCTTACATGCATCCTTCCTAACAATGAGGGGTTGATGACCCATGTTTCATATAGAGTTGACCAAAATAACTCCAAGGCATCGACATATCAACCTTTAGTTAAGGACCTAAAAAGGTCTCACTCGAGATGCCATGAGAATCACAAAGACCAACTGGTATTGTATCATATATGAAGGAATAAATCACACAAGGAAGACACTCGAGATAACATTCATACATTCAATCCTACTCCATTAATAGACTCACAACATAAAACATTAACATTCTCATCCATTAAACTCAGAATAGACACATCAATTGACAAAGAAAACCACAACTTTATATTATCTACATTAAATGGTAGAATGCATACATCGACAGATCCACATTGTAAGAGGAATAGTTCTTTGTGCTCTGATACATTATACAAATCATGAAATACAATGCATTATGTGCTCTCTATTCAAATTATTCACTAGTCAACAAACTCCATTCCAAACTCTATACATGATTTTTCTAGAGTCATACAATACTATTACGAAGACTCATAATATGACTCATGCAAAACTCAGACTACCTTCTTCTGTGCTAACCTTAGACTCCCTCTCTCTTCCTTTGCTTATAATCTCCTTCCTTTGCTCTATTCTAGTGCTCTATCTCTTTCTTCTATGCTCCAATTGCTCTACTGATTACCAATTTTGCATACAACCCACATAGCCTCCTTGGAGCGTGGAAATCCTAATGAACTTGCCAGCTCATCCATCAACTTCAACATGATCCCTTGTGCTATTTGGGTTCATTATTCATGAATATTACCATAAATATTCTTCTAACTTGGTGTGCATATGGCATCTTTCCAATCTTCTATGCATAGAATAGAACTTTGATTGGTGTGTGCACCTTATTCCATATTTCATGTAGCTACTAATGTGTGTGAAACATTTATGTGCATGCATGACTGATCTATGCATGTGTACAACCTACCCAAAACTTTGGGTGACAATAGGCCCCCTACACTATTACTTGGCTCATCCTTGAGCCAATGGCCTTACTCATGGTGTCATGGAAGCAATATATGTAATTTTCCTCATGAGTTCTCGGAGGAACTCCTAGAATTGGTTATCAGTTTCTCCCAAAGTGGCGTGCAAATGTTGAGTGAGTTGGACCACCTAATCCATGTCGATGATTATGACCTATGGAGCCTGAAGGTCAATGTGCTCCATTTTCTAGAGCATGGGTGAAACCATGACCTGGACTACTACAATATGTGTGTAGAATATTTTGGTCTTGTTGGCCACCTCGCTAGATATCCCATAGATAGTCTATTGTTCTACCCCAGAGGGTAGTGATTTCTCTTGTCTTGTTTAAAATGGTTGTCATCATGGCTTGGCACCTTCCCCGAGGTAAGGAAGTGACGTTGCTATTTTGTTGGGAAACCTCTATTTCTACAACATAGATCCATTCATCAATGAATCTCATATTCGGGGGATCTGAAGTTGATTCCAGAGTGTAAAGCTATATTCAAACAAGCCTGAAAACTATTTTAACCATGCCTAACCATTTTGGAGTGATTTCTATACCACTTCAATATTTTGTTTCAATTTAGTATCTTTTGGTGTAGACTGTTGGAGCCTTGTGAGAAGCTTGAGGTTCTGCAACTCCAATACCTGAAGATGCACTTCCATTTCATGGATTTTCTGAGACATAGATACTTCTAGGGCCTCATCTATTATGCTAGGTATCTGTGCACATAGTTCATGAAATGTGCTTAGGATCTCTTTGTGGGAAGTAACACTTTGTGTTGAGCTCTTGTTTCTGCATGTGCTAATAATTCAGTATCATATAGATTTTTCAAGGATTTATTGGAATGTACCTCTTACTAATAGTGCATGTGAGTCTGATCATGGGAAACAAGTTATAATTAATGTTTTTGTTGAAGTTTCTCATGAGCCAAATTAAGTGCCTGGTGTCATTCTCCTAGTTTTGCAATTAGGGTGGTAATGTAGTCTTGTAATGTCAGGGTGGGGATTGACATTAAATCAATTCCCATAGTAGCGGTGGCCATGTCAAAAGAAATGACCATTGATGGGTTTAATTTCAATTCCCTCCCTTGACTACCAATGATGGTAGCTTGTTCTTATGATTTGGGAGGAATGTTGTTAGCAGGAAACACAAAAACAAGTTGGCGACAAAGATTTTTGAAGTTTCTTGGGGTATCCCTTTGAATATTTTGACGTAAAACTAGTTGACCTATGATTTCATTGACAAGACTCAAAATATTAGGTGAAAGAATTCTTGGCCCTTGTGCTGCAATCTCAGTTGTTGATCCTATTTTGTTGTTAGTTTGTTGTATTTTGTTGATTTATTTTGTGGGTCGTAAAGGTGTCTGTGTTGGGGTTGATTCAGTAATAGGGGTAGCATGGATGTTTGAGAAGGAAGTGGAAATCTGATATTTTATCTCTTATTTTGGATAGGACCCAATTTGGAGAGGGGTCATGGAAGTGGAAATGGGGTTTTTCTTGTTCTTAAGGGACACCATTTTCTTTTGCATTCTGACAGCATGGGCGGTGCCTTATTCCTTCTTTCGTTTGGCCTCAACCCACCTTATTGTTGGATCATGTTGTCATTGATTCCAATGGTTTGATTGATTGATGTCAAGTGATTTATTGATGTCAAATGATTGATTGATTGATGATTGATGTAATATAATATGTATTTTCCTTGATGAGAATGCATAGATGAAGATGGATCAATGAGTTTTCATTGATACATGAGGAATATGGATCGATGTGGTTTCATTGGTATATGATGCATTGTTGAAAAAATGTATATATGACTCATTATTGTCTTATCATGATTGATAAGGTGCACAAATGGATGAACTCCAAAGTGGTCCCCTTATGGTGAAAGCCTTCATGGGAAGACGCTTTGTGGATTGATTTATCCTAGAAGAATGGTTGGAGGAACCATGCTCTCATTATTGTCTTATCATTATTGATAAGGTGCACAAATTGATGAACTCCAAAGTGGTCCCCTTATGGTGAAATCCCTCACGGGAAGATGCTTTGCAGATTGAGTTATCCTAGAAGAATGGTTGGAGGACCCATGCTTGTATGTGGAATAATGAGATGAGGATCAAGAAAATTGTTGTTGAAACTATCCTATATGTATAGTGCTTGTCATTCCATTTCTGGTGGTATGTAGAACATCACATAACTCCTCACGGTTAGAGAGCTATGGCCATGAGAAGTTGGAGACCCCAGGTTTGGGTAATGGACCCAAGTTTGTTTGATGGGTAATGGTATGAGTTATGATATATTTTTAGAAAATACTATTCTATATGAATAGTACATATCATTCCATTTCTATTGGTATGTGGAACGTCACATAACTCCTCACGGTTTGAGAGTTATGGCCTTACGAAGTTGGAGGACCCTCATATGTCATCTAGAAGCCCCAAAAGGTCAAAGTAGTCAAAGTGGTTTAAGGGTTTTTAAAAGGTAAATAATAAAGTGAAGTGATGAGTGTACTATAATTCAAGGTGAATACAAAATAAATTATTTAAATAATAAATTTAATGGAGAAATTAGAAGTGGGTTAACCCTAAAATAAGGAAAGTGGGGCCAAGTGACCTAGAAGATGTTTTTAAGGAAGCTACTTGGAGAGTATAAATAAGAGGCAAGGCTCTCTCATTTTAATCAAACTTGAACATATTGAATATCTATATGTGTCTGAGGTAACAAAGAATATATAAGCTGAAATTCTGAGGAAAGGTGAAGAAAAGAAGGCTGAACTACAAGGAAGGATAAATTCTTTTGATGGTGCTTTCTAAGGTATGTTATTTACAGGTCATCTCACAATTTTCGCTATAACTTTTTTTCTATAATGATTCAGACAGTGCAATTTATATTCCAATGAAAAAACATACCCAAGTAGCTGTGGAATTTGTTTTAGCTTGTGGGTCATTGTATTTTGGGAGTTACACTCCGTGGAAAATAGGGTTTGTGGGTAGTCCTGAAACTAGTCAAAAACACGTGTTTCGGGTAAAAACTTCATAACATACTCATAACAGATTCAAATTTAGTGATACAAAATGTTTTGGTTATGGTAATGGCTGTAGTATGTTGTGTAATAGTTTCAGATCAATTCAATGAATATATTGTGCGGGCCATGCTCTACAAGGTCGCTCTCTAGAATAAGACAAAATTCAGCAAGGTATGCCATTTTTGCTATAACGTCTTTTATGAGAGGTTCCAAGTAGTTCCACCTATAGGAATTACACAAAAAACACTGAAGAACATTGTTGATAAGTTTTAGATCTTTATTCATTACAGGTACAAAGTTATGATTATTTCAAGTTGGGGTTGTTGATTAATCCAAAACTAGTCATGGTTGAGACACGCAGTTGATGAGTTGGCACATACATGAGGTGTATAGTTGATGATGTTGGTACATATTGATGAGTCATTGTTGATGAGTATTTGACACATGATTGGTATATACTTGGTACATGGTTGGATGAACTTGTTTATGGTACAGGTTGATTACAATTTGTTTGTCACATGTTGGTGCATGGTTGATGCACTTGTTTATGTTGACAGATTGATATATGTTTAGGATTGTTGTCTCATCTAAGTTGGTGCTAAGAATGTAAACTGATTATTGCATATAGATATGGTGTTCTTGTAGAGTTGTACAGTTGTTGCTGAAAAACCCCCGGATTGAAGTCCATAATAAAAAGAAAAATTGTACATACATCTTGTGTTCTTTGTGTTCCTTGTGGAGATGATTTGTTGATGATATGTTGCTGATATGTATTCACATCTAACTGATTATAAATGATAGCAATGAATAATGAGAAAATGTTGAATGTTAACTAAGAAGTTTTTTTTGTAAGAGGGAAGTTTTGGGAAAAAGATCCCCACACTCATTCACCCCCCCTCTAAGTGGGGTAGGTGTGTCCAACAATTTGTATAAGAGTGGGCCTTCACTACAATCCTTAACAAGCTTGAAGGAGATCCATAGACACACAAATGGATGATGAAGTTCCAATCCTTGATGAGGAAAAATATTCCACTTGGAGAATCGAAATGAGATTATATTTGAAGACAATGGGAGAAGCTATTTGGAAGGAAACCATCGATGGATATGTTTCGTTGAAAAACAAGTCAAAGTTTGCAGCTCAAAGGGAAGAAAAGAAGAATGATGCATTGGCTCTCAAGACCATTCTTAGTGGAATCTCAAGCCCTATCAAAGAGAGCATGCAACAATGCACTTCCGCCAAGGATCTATGGCTAAAGTTAGAGGAGACATATCAAAGCAAGAAGGAGAAGGAAGAAATTGAAGACCACTCCATCAAGATCATCAAAGGTAAAGAGTCATCAAAAGCTCTTGAATGTATTGTTTCTAAATGTGATTTTGAAAACATTTCAAGTGAAAATAAAAAATCAAGTAATAATAGCACAAAGGAAGATCTTGAAGACATTTCAAATGAAGGCAAAAAATCATGTGATGGTGTTGGTAAGAAGGAAGATATTGAAGGTAAAGAATCTCCCAATACTCTTGATTGCAATAATTTAAAGTGTGATGATGTTGAATTTTTCTCAAGTGAAGAAGATGATATAGAAACAGTTTGTGTAAAGTTTGATTATAGTTATCCCATGGAAAGAATAGAAGAAAATCTATTAGAACTTCAAAAGGAAATTGAAGAGGATTTATACATGTATATGAGTGATCATTTTTATACACACTATAACTATCTTTTGAATAACACTGAGAAGTTTCTTAGGAGGAGTCAAAGGCACATCTTGAAGTTAAAGAGAATGCTCAAAGAACAAGAAGAGAGTTCTAAATTAGAAAAAAAGGAAGAAGAGATCACAAGAATAAAGAATGGAAAAGAAGACATGAATATAAATGACGAGATTAGAAAAAGTTTTGAAACCATTATTCATCTCAAGACCCAAATTGAAGAAGCCAAAAGAATAGAGGAACTATTGAAGATTCAAATAAATGAAAAGTAAGAGTCATGTTTTAAGCTAGAAGTTGAAATTGTTGACCTTAGAAAGAAGGTAGAGAAGTCAAACAAATTCGTGAATAGCTCAAGAATCTTGGATGAGATATTGGAAAGTCAAAGACCACCATGTGATAAATCAGGTCTTGGATACAAATGAGAAGATACACATGTTGAAGCAAGCACCTCAAAGAAGCATGAGGTAAGTCCATCAAAGAAGGAAGACAATGTTGCAAAACAACCATCTACACAAGACAAAGAAGATTTCAAAAGAACAAAGTGAGGAAGACATCAAGAAACTACTTTTGGGACACCAAAGAAAAGGTATGAAAGTATTTTTCATGGGCATTGTTATTCATGTAATGGATATGGTCACAAAGCTTTTAAATGTAGATCTTATGAAAGGAGATATAATGGAAGATTATATAACACCACAAGGTTTTGGAGATGTGATCAAGTAGGACATATTGCTATTCACTGTAACTCTATGAGATGCTACAATAGTGGATTTGGCTGCAAATCCCAGGAGTGCTGGGACACAAGAAGAAAGTCCATGATGAGGACTTCACATAGCATGGCTAGAAGAAGGAATGAAGTAAGAAAGGGAGATATCTTTGAAAATATGGATGCTCAGAGGTCAAGTTCTGAGGAGAAGGGTCATCTACAGAAGTGGGTGAAGAAGACAGAGCAACCAGATCAGAATGAAAGACTGAAGGGAAGTACAAAAGTGTCATCTACTGAGGCACACATGGGTGACAGTGGTGACAGTCATGTGCATACATGTGCTGACCTTGAATAGGTCGTGTACACATGCACTCTTTTGTGCAATAGGCCATGTATATGTTGTAAATCCTTGGGAAAAAGGTAGTGCACATGGCTTGGAGTTTGATGTGATGGTATAACTCTATATTGTAGGTTCTGACATTGTTTATTGCAGGTTGTAAGGTAGATAAAGAGGTAGTGGGGGGTGCCAGAGGGCCCATAGTGATAATAGTGGAGTTCATTTAATGTAAGGTGGACTAGGTCCACTATATTATTAAATAAGGCCCACTATGGTAGTTAGATATAATAAATGGGTAATTAGATATAATAAATGTAAGATGACTTCTTATAAGGTTCTACTTCTAGAAGATTCCTCATTTAGAATGTTCTTAGGTGATGGTAGCACTATATAAAGGGATTCAAGCAATGTAATGATACATGAAGAGAAGTATTGTATTTGGATCGATAGCTCAATAGGAGGATGCCCCCTCAAAGAGGCAAGTGAACAGGAGAGGATCCCTTCCATAATAGGATCCATTGTATGGTGTTGCCCTACCTCAAGAGTTTCTATAATAAAGTTGTGGTTTTATATATGGTTTTATATATCTTGTGTGGTAATTGTATTCAAATATCTTTGAATCTATTGTGATATTTTGTATTCGGGTATTTGGTTCTTAACAAGTGGTATCAGAGCACTTTCCTTGGCAGACATTGTGGGCAAATATTTTTTCAAATTTTTTTTTCGGAGAAGAAAAAGAGGGCCACGATATTCCAGAAATTTTTGGTATATTTCTATGTAAAATTCACAGAAATAGGTTGTAGATATGAGTTCCTCTTAGAAAACCACCCAATTTGAAAAAAAAAATCGTCCGAAACGGAGTCCGGGAAGTCAAGATATTGAAGTTTCAAAATCTGCAAATTTTCAGGGTTTTTTCCGCGGATGGCGACGTGATTTTTTTTTTATTTCTGTAGCAGATGGAGGCCGAATTTTCCCAAAAAAATTACAGATCTGAGTTCCTCTCACAATTTCACCCATTTTCAAAAAAAATTCAGCCGAAACGGAGTCTGGGAAGTGAAGTTATGAGCATTTTAAATTCAATAGTTTTTCAGTTTTTTTTCGGAAAACACCACGATTTTTTGCAGTAAGTTATTGTTCTATTTTTGGGGTTTTTTTGTGACGGTTGTGAGACCAAAGAGTTCATAGGGTGATTAGATGGCTATTTCCTCTCAAACCCTTAAGGGAATTCTTGAAGCATTCAAATCCAAATTGTATGACACATTGGATGTTAGATTGCATGACCTTGCAAATGGCCTCAATGATAGTTTCTGTAGTATTCAAGATTCATTGGATAACATGAAACAAATATTTCTTATGGTGGAAATCATGGATGAATATAATCAAGAAATATATGCTTGGTATGATTTTGAGGCCGATTGTGATGATTGGTATATGGATAGTTGTCATTTTTGGGATGACAACCACTTTCATATTTTATTTTATGACTCTAATCCACCTTCTATAGAGAGCATCAATGTGACAAATCGAGAGCTAATGATTATTACCAATGTCCATCCTGCATATTCTACAGTGGTATTATTCCTTCCAGATTCTGCTATAACCCTTTTCCACTATGTGGATGAATCTTCTTATTTGGATCCACATGATAGGTGTCAGTCTTTGGAGCATCATTTTGAGTTGGTTATTGGGTTCCAAAATATTCCACGGGGAGTTCACATGAGCACTTGGACATGGGACCCAGGCTTATAATGGTGGTTGGACTACTTTAGCATGGTGGCTTTCCTTTCTACATGGGATCTTGGTTCTCCAGTATTCTTCAACAGCATGGTCCACAATTATCCATGAGACCCTGGTATATGGTTGTACATCAAGCATTGATGACAATGCTTTCATAAGGGGGATGGAATATAAGGTAGCTAGAGAGGTAGTGGGGGGGGTGCGCAGAGGGACCATAGTGATAATAGTGGAGGTCATTCAATGTAAGCTGGACTAGCTCCACTATATTATTAAATAAGGCCCACTACGGTAGTTAGATATAATAAATGGGCAATTAGATATAATAAATGTAAGAGGACTTTTTAGAAGGTTCTACTTCTAGAAGATTCTTCCTCTAGAATGTTCTTAGGTGATGGTAGCACTATATAAAGTGATTCAAGCAATGTAATAAGACATGGAGAGAAGTATTGTATTTGGAGCGGTAGCTCAATAGGAGAATGCCCCCTCGAAGAGGCAAGTGAACAAGAGAGGATCCCTTACATAATAGGATACATTGTATGGTGTTTCCCTACCTCAAGGGTTTCTATAATAAAGTTGTGGTTTTCTATATGGTTTCATATATCTTGTGTGGTGATTGTATTCAGATATCTTTGGATCTATTGTGATATTTTGTATTCGAGTATTTGGTTCTTAACACAGGTTCTAACACTGTTTGCTTCAGGTTTTCATGGTGAGATCACAAAATGGTATAATAAAAATAAATATTGGGTGCATGGCACTAACCCAAGAGTATGGATTGATGTTGATCTGTTCAGATTAATCATTTTGTGATGTTGATGGTGGTGTACATGGCTGGTATATCTTATGATGTATTATTGGAAGCATATCAACATATGCTTCCNTGTTGATATCATGGTGCATGCATTTTGCATATGGATTGGGCTACATGTTGAGACATATGGTTGGTGAGTTGATGAGGTAATCATGTTGTACATCATTGTTGATCTATAGTTGATGCATGATTTCTACTTTTCTAGTACATTGGAAGAAGCACCTTCTAGCAGTTTGATTGGCACATGTTTTATGGAGGAATTGGCATACATATATGGGATTCATCATTTTGTGGTATTGGTGCATGGTAATGTACATGTTTGGTACACTCATAGATGGCATATGCTTGATGATACTACACCATTGGTACTACTTGATTAGCACAACAATTGACATTTGTTTGAGATACATGATTGTGGCACTTGGTTCATGATGGAGACATATCACGAGTGATATGATACATTGTTTGGCATGTTAGTAGATGCACATGGTTGGCATATTGGTGGATGCACATGGTTGGCATATTGGTAGATGCACATGTTGGCATGTTGATAAAGGCATATGATTGATACATTCCATGGATGATATCTTTTGGCACATTGCATGATGTTGAGGTACATAGGTGTTGTGCATGATGAGCACACATTTTGTACATGATGTACTTGGATGATATTTTGCTCATGATTCTTTATTTCATTGTTGACATATCTTTTGCTTCATGATGCATGGTATGGAATGATTTTGATGCATGAACAGGTCTAAGGATCCTTATATGGTAGCACAATGTTCATCTTGCAGAAAATATAGGGGACAGATACCCATAGGGGGAGTCATTCTTCTTCCCATGATGCTAAGAGGAGATATTTATCAGATGCACACCTAGAAAAGAGCCCTATACTTGAAGAAAGAGCACATGAGCATAATTTCAGGGGGAGCAATGGTCACAGGGGGAGTATGTTTGATGTATCTTCAAAATTACTTTAGAGTGATATCCCTTGTTCAAAAGGGGAGAGATTATTCAGAGGAAGATCAAAGGCATTCAGACAAGGGGAGCAGCCCTAAGGAGAGTTCAAGCAAGGGGAGCAACCCCAATATGAGAATAGCTCTTTGCCATTGATGTCAAAGGGGAAGAGTTAATCAGATTGATGTGATTGATGTTTATTTATGGGGAGAGATAGTCACATTGACTATTGATGTAGAGCATTCCTTATCTACATGTTGACATCAATAATTGGTAATTGGTGTTGACATCAATGTTGGTATTTCCATCAATGCCAAAAGGGGATATTGTTAGATCATGTTGTCATTGATGCCAATGGTTTGATTGAATTATGTCATTGATTGATGTCAAGTGATTGATTGATGTCAAAGCATTGATTGATTGATGATTGATGTAATATAATATGTATTTCCCTTGATGAGAATGCATAGATGAAGATGGATCAATGAGTTGTCATTGATATGATGAAGATGGATCAATGAGTTGTCATTGATACCTGATGAATATGGATCGATTTGGTTTCATTGGTATATGATACATTGTTGGAAAAATGTATAGATGACTCATTATTTTCTTATCATGATTGATAAGGTGCACAAATGGATGAACTTCAAAGTGGTCCCCTTATTGTGAAAGCCCTCATGGGAAGACACTTTGCGGATTGAGTTATCCTAGAAGAATGGTTGGAGAACCCATGCTCTCATTATTGTCTTATCATGATTTATAAGGTGCACAAATGGATGAACTCCAAAGTGGTCCCCTTATGGTGAAATCCCTCATGGGAAGACGCTTTGCAGATTGAGTTATCCTAGAATAATGGTTGGAGGACCCATGCTTGTATGTGGAATAATGAGATGAAGATCAAGGAAATTTTTAGTGAAACTATCCTAGATGTATATTTATTGTCATTACATTTCTGGTGGTATGTATAATGTCACATAACTCCTCACGGTTAGAGAGCCATGGCCATGAGAAGTTGGAGACCTCAGGTTTGGGTAATGGACCCAAGTTTGTTTGATAGGTAACGACATGAGTTATGATATATTTTCAAACAATACTATTCCATACAAATAGTACATGTCATTCCATTTCTGGTGGTATGTGGAATGTCACATAACTCCTCACGGTTTGAGAGTTATGGCCTTACGAAGTTGGAGGACCCTCATATGTCATCTAGAAGCCCCAAAAGGTCAAAGTAGTCAAAGTGGTTTAACGGTTTTTAAAAGATAAAGTGAAGTGATGAGTGTACTATAATTCAAAGTGAATACAAAATAAATTATTTAAATAATAAATTTAATGGAGAAATTAGAAGTGGATTAACCCTAAAATAAGGAAAGTGGGGCCAAGTGACCTAGAAGATGTTTTTAAGGAAGCTACTTGGAGAGTATAAATAAGAGGCAAGGCTCTCTCATTTTAATCAAACTTGAGAATATTGAATATATATATGTGTCTGAGGTAACTGAGGATATATAAGCCAAAATTATGAGGAAAGGTGAAGAAAAGAAGGTCGAAATGCAAGGAAGGATAAATTCTTTTGATGGTGTTGTCTAAGGTATGTTATTTACAGGTCATCTCACCATTTTCGCTATAAATTTTTTTCTATAATTATTTAGAAATTGAAATTTCTATGCCATTGAGAAAACATACCCAAGTATCTTTGGTAAAAAATTCAGCTTGTGGGTCGTTGTATTTTTGGAGTTACACTCCGTGGAAAATAGGGTTTGTGGCTCGTCCTGAAACTAGTCAAAAACAGGTGTTTCAGGTAAAAACGTCATAAATTATTCATAACATATCCAAATTCAGTGAGAAAAAATGTTTTTGTTAGGGCATAGGCTGTAGTAGGTTGTGTAATAGTTGTAGCTCAATTCAATGAAAAATGTGTATATATAGTAAAACACTACCAGGGAAAGGGTTAAGCCAAGAAATTTAGATGCAATGTAAAAATAGGCTATTAAGAAATCAAAGGACAAGGAAAATCATGCTAACAGAGAGAAAATCCAAGAGAAAAACACTCCAAACCCCAAAAAAGAAGATCAATCCCAGTATGGTCACCAATTCTGTTACAAGGAAAATATCTCTATGGAATGGGGTAAACCACAGTAGACAAAATGACACATAGAAATAAACTCTAATCCCAAATATGATATATAAATGAAATGCTAACAAGACAAGGCCAAGATCCTACCTCATCCAGACGTTTGATGAAGACCACCGTTGAGCACACAACTTAAATATTTATACTTGCAACTTGTCCTCAACAACTAATATATGCAAGCATATGATGAAAATATATAATGTTAGCATAATCCAATAACATACATGAAAAATATGCCCATGGAATAATAATTCAAATATATTTGCAAGATATAAATTGGACGAGAAAAGCATATTTCTATTAAAATAATCAGCAGAAGTATATAGGTGACAAACTTCTGTAATGACACACATCAGAACCGAGAAGCTAAGTCCCTCCATCTCGGCCTCCACCAATTCAATCCTCCACCAAAGGCAAGCTCATATAAAGGAGACAATGAGGTTCTCCATCACAAAGAAGGAAGAGTTTGGGGGTTGAACAAGGGTTTCAGAATTTCAAGGACAAAGGAATCTAGACTCAATATGAAGTGAAATTTCTCCACAATTTCTTTGCTCTCAAATTTGAATTGTTGAATCTCCTCAAGGCTTGGATATGGCTCAATTTATATCCTTCAAATGGAACCGAAGGGCCAAGTCAGAAAGTTTCTAGTACATGGAAGTTCAAGGATCATGGATCTCATGACATGGCATGGAAACCCAACATAATTTTTAATTTTGAGTACCAAACCTGATGTACGTGGATTGTAGTGGAGAAACCTGTGTATACGCTTGTTGTCTAACTGATAGGGAACGTATATGTGTTTTTTTTCTTTGAAAGGTACAAAAGGGACTTCAAGTCTACATAGGTAAATGGAAATTCCATCCAAGCAAGTTGCATGGGGTAAGGAAATATTTTCTATAACAGAGTCCCAAGGATGTCCAAGTCGTCGTCAGGGTTTTGACAACTCCATACTGAATATATTCTTCCATAATATAGAATGGAAGCATAGAAATTGAAACTCTACTATTCATCATTGTGATAGATGTATATATTATGAAAATTACATTCAAATTCAATCAAATTTGCATACCTATCTATGACATTGGACATAATGTGCAATTGTGTGTATGCAATCTAAATGATCTGGTCGCACCATCTATGAAAATCTCTATCATTGTTGGATTTAATGTTGGTTTTCTTGTCGAATTGTAATAAAAGAAATCTGGGGGATGCAAAGGATGGGGCACTCATAGTAGCATGCTCATGGCCCAAAGGGGGCTTCCATAGAATAACTGCAAGAAGTTGTATAATCTAGCTATAGTTTAAATCCTTACCAAAGTTTTCATCCTCTAATAAATTGTCTACAAAATCATTAAAGATATAGCATTCCCATGCCATTTGAAGACCTTCGACACAATTCTTTGGGGCTATGACAACACCTAATGGGAATTCATCCTTTCAAATTTTCCTCAGTAATTTACATGCTAGCAGTTGGGTAGCAAATTGGACGTGACGATCGTTAGTCTTTGTAATCACCACACTGTGGTTCCCTCGATCTGTAGCATACTTTCCATAAATGTCTTCCTTTTATGCATATTTGGTTCTGAATGGTTTTGTTGGTTCCTCATCATGTATTGGAATATCAGTTGCAAAGGGGACTTCAAGTATACATAGGGAAATGGAAAGGCCATCCAAGCAAGTTGCATGGGGTGAGGAAATATTTTCTATAACAAAGTCCCAAGGATGTCCAAGTTGTCGTCAGGGCTTTGACAACTCCATACTGAATATATTCTTCCATAATATAGAATGGAAGCATGGAAATTGAAACTCTCCTATTCATCACTGTGATAGATGTATATATTATGAAAATTATATTCAAATTCAATCAAATTTTCATACCTATCTATGATATTGGACATAATGTGCAATTGTGAGTATGCAATCTAGATGATCTGGTCGTACCATCTATGGAAATCTCTGTCATTGTTGGATTGAATGTTGGTTTTCTTGTCAACTTGTAATAAAAAAAATCTAGGGGATGCAAAGGATGGGGTGCTCATAGTAGCATGCTCATGGCCCAAAGGGGGCTTCCATAGAATAACTTCAAGAAGTTGTATAATCTAGCTATAGTTTAAATCCTTACCGAAGTTTCGATCCTCTAAGAAATAATCTAAAAATTCATTAAAGATATAGCATTCCCATGCCATTTGAATACCTCCAACACAATGCTTTGGGGCTATGACAACACCTAATGGGAATTCATCCTTTCAACTTTTCCTCAGTAATTTACATGCTAGCAGTTGGGTAGAAAATTGGACGTGACGATCATTAATCTTTGTAATCACCACACCGTGGTTCCCTCGATCTGTAGCATACATTCCATAAATATCTTCCTTTCCTGCATATTTGGATATGAATGGTTTTGTTGGTTCCTCATCATGTATTGGAGTATCACTTACCTGATGTATGGTTTTTACATCAAGTAGTTATTGTTTGTCTAGCTAGAGGTAGTCATCATGAAAATGAGTAAGTAAGAAGTGGAAACATTCCATGACGGATGCACTGCAACCAAAGTGATCGTAATATACTAATTTGAGGATGTCAAACTGTCGAAGGGGTTTGGCCCATTCTTGTGTGAGTACTGGTGGCTACCCATCTACACTAATGATTGTCTATGAATATTTGGGGAAGAAACAATCTGGGAACTAAACTGGGTCTCAAACATTGTAGTCTATGAAGTGGATGTCTTGAACTTTCTCAATATGAGATATCAAGAAAATAAAATTTGTGGGTAACATTGGATCTGGTATTTTTTTGTCCTTGATATCCTTAGATTTGTTACATGCTTATGGCTTGCTAGAAGAAGCCATTGTTGGATGCACTCACTAGCCTCTTTGGTATCGTCAAGCCTCGACATGGAGGGATGTGAATATAGGGTTAGAATCATCAGATTCACACATTTTCATCACTTGGTATACTTCTCTATTGCATTGCACCTAAATGGATTTGAACTTGGATTAAAATAGTAACAAGAAGACTCGATTATAGAATTATTAATTCATGTGAGATAAGATTTCCACACTGGTATTATCTGATGATATACTTCTAAAGGAAATTTATGGTTGATGGGTCCTAAGAATAGTAACACATGACTCAAAGACCATCAAAACATAATCACTTATGTCATACCATCACTCCCTTGTCATCAGTTTCTGGGAAGGACTAGTTTTCCTTTTGATGTCCATCTATTGGGCCTTGACGCCAATACTTTGCAATCCTAGTTCTTTCCTTTCAGATCAACATTGCATTTAAATTTCAATCTATTTTCAAATGTGAAAAATATCTAGATTTTACTGTGGCATTTATCGTTGGAGTATTCTCAAAATGTGTCAAATCTTCGGGAGGGTACGACTAAATGTGTTTGCCTTTATTACACCAAAGTGTCTATGCCACCTAATCTTCAATGTGATGTTGAATACTCTATACAAGCATGCATTATTATTTTCTAGGGCACCACACATGGTTATTGTGCACCCTTGCATATTCACCCAAGCTTATAACTTGGTGGGTCACAAGGCTTCTTTACATGGATATAGCTTCTTGGTATTTTCCATGGAGGATATTCAGTAGTTGTGGTTGGACCTGGGGGGATATGTTGGACACCCCATCCTGAACTAGGTTCAACTAATGGTTTGTGTTTCCTACCTATTGGCTCGATGATATTCAAAGGAACACGAGGGATAGAACCTCCTACCACATTATCACTCTTGGGTTTTAGATGGATCCTTCACGCACTCAAACTCTACTTGGCAAGCCAATGCCTCTTGTTGAAACATATCTATTTTTGGATGTCAACCCCTAGGCTAAACATTTCCTTCATTGAGTCCACTACTTTTTCCAATTTACATAGATGTTCATGATACGTCACCCACCACTACGTGGGTATTCCTTCCATTATTATGTTGAGGTCGCATATTGAGGGGATCAATGTAACTTTCTACATTTGGGAAATGAATGTGTCCACCAGGTCTGTTTCATCGAATCAATATGGTACAAACTCATCCTCATGCACCGCAGTGGTAATTATCACACATCTCCTAGTAGATACCTCATACAAATTATTCTTCCATCATTCCATAACATATTTAGAATCAATATCATATGACTTCACACTTCTTCATATCATCTCCCTATCTTCTATGGGATCAATGTAATCATCTCTGCACCCTATGATTTGATATATATTTTCAATAATGTATTTTTTTTCATCCTCATTCACAGGCTTGTTATATCTATCACTTTCATTCAGATCTAATTGTGCGATCATGTGCAAAGTGTCTGTCTCAAAATAAAATTTTCTTTTCTTCAAATTAAACATGACATTATTTTCAAATTATCAATAAATACCAAGTAGTGTAGGGTAGGGATCTGAGTCATCCATGATCTCTATCACCTCAAAGCCTACCTTAGTAATCACCCCTTCAATGTTCACTTCAACTTTTTCTAACTAGCTTATAGGATAGGTTCACTAATTATCCATCCTAAGTTGAATGGGGAACCATACCAAGTTGTTTCGACCCATCAACTCCCAATATTTATTTGGTAGGATGTTCACATCGCATCCCAGACCCAACATGACTCCATCCATCTCATAGATTCCAATTTCAACTATCATCTTGAACTCTCTTCCTGTGCACTTCTGCTTGTTGAATTGGCACATATCCCTTTTTAGTAGTAGGGTGAATGTAGATACAATGGTTCCTTCTTCCCACATATAATTTGCTAACATGTGAATAAAATTTCTCATAGCATCAGGATCACTGAACAAATTCAAAAAACAATGTAATAATTTACTTACTTGGTCTTTTTCTTGTCCTTCATGACCAATGTCACATGTCGCTTCTTCTCACACTATGCACTTTAGCTACTCACACATGTGCTCCTCTATTTTATTTTTCTTGACCCATCTCTCTTCTTCCTTCCTACGATCTTCTTCCAGTGAACTATGTTTCATGCGATGTATCTCTTCATGCTCATGGGATTCCTCCAATGACTTTTGTATGTTGTGCTACACTTCTTCACTGGCTCGTGATTTTTCCAAAAATATTTGTGTGGCACACTATACTTCCTTTCATACCCAGGCTTACTCTAGTGCCCTTTTTGTCATGCATTTCAACTCTTCACATGGTCTCTAATCCTGTAGATCCCTTTTCATATCACACAAAAACTACTTATGTTGTCCAACATCAAACTTAGGAGGGGCTTGAACAATTTTTCTGATATTCCCATATGTTCTTTGGCATGATATTTTTCATCTACATGCTCTAAGTCCATTATTTTTTTGGATCTGCCTCAGGTTATCACCCGAACATCAACTTCCTCATAATTATTTTGGTTCCCACATATATGTAAAGTTACCATGTTGGAGTGTTACTTCTTCTCTTCCCACTTCTTCAACAAGTCAGGACAATCTTATGTGGCATTCTTGGTACTATAGAAGTACCCACAAAGAGCACATGGTTTGGTGAAAAATCTTGAAACTTGGCATATCTCTTCACAATTAAAAAAAGTGGTTAGTCTTCCTCCACCTCCGCCATATCTTGATCTTCGACCTCGTCCATATCGACCTCTAGGACCACCTTGGTATCCACCTATTTCTGAACCTTCAAGGTCACCACTGTTTTTCTCTTCTTGGACCTCGAAGGCATCATGAGTGTGTTCCTTCATCAACTAAAGTGACCAACAATTGTTCACATCATGCCCCATGGATTTGTAGAACTCAAAAAATAGAGTATGGTGAGTCTTTTGGTGTTTCTTTAAGGTTGGGTAGAGGGGAGGAATATGTTCCCATTGTATGTAAATCTCGTACCATTCATTCTAAGTCCCTGTTGAAAATGGCTCTGGCACCCCTTTTGACCGACATGTGCTACAACACACATGCTTGTGCACCACCTTCATCTTTTCCATATATTACAACTATATTGTTATAGTTTCAAGCTGGGATTGCACCTGCGCCAATCCTACTAATGTATATCCACTTGATGGCATCGCTTCATAGCGCATCACAATCTCCACCACCTCTTCCTGACTAGTTACCTTATGTTGGGTGAGTATTCCTACAATAAACATTCCCTGTACTGAAAATATTGGATTTGAAACATCAACCTATTTAATAGTATCTTGAACTGTTGGTCATAATCCCACTCGGTCTCTCTAGTCTTTTGCTTGATTTCCTTGATTTCATTAATGCACCGTGATTCTAACTTAGTTTTCTAAAACTCACTAAGCATATCTCTCTTAATTTGTGTCAGGGACCTCATCTGTCCCACAGGTGTAGTCACCTTGTACTTCATGTACCATGTCAAAGATCTATCTCATAAAGTGGTCTTCATCTGCACATTCTTTGATTCTTTATCTATGATCCTCTTCACAAACCACATAGACTCACACATGAACCAATGCTTCTCTACCTTGTCCTTACCCATCCCATGGAAAAAATATAACCTCAATGTTGTATCTTGATTCACAATTCTCACTCTAGGGTTGTGTCCTTCCAAACTACTACTAGTTGTCAGTGATATTGGTACTGATAATATTCCTTGTTAAGTATTCTCAACTTTGTCTTCTTCTTCACTTGTATCTACTCTGCGTTCTTCTACTACTCATTCTTCCTCTACTTTTATCATCATGATGTCTATTATTATTTCTTCTTGATTACAAAGGAAAAAAGAGGGTGGTTCAAAGAGGATTTGTCTCCATATTATCTCATCATTTATTATGAGGGATCCCAGATATTTTCCTACCTACAAACACGCAAGACCATTCAATGTATCTAAATCCTCTTCCCCATATTGTAGGATTTATTCACAATCCTAACCTACTTCAATGCCTCTACTTGGTGCCTCATCTTCCTCTAAGGTTGTGACATCTCTCAACAGCCAAGGAGATCAAAATTCGTCTTCTCTAACCTACTACCACTACTTTTGGTATCTTCACTAGATACCTTACTCCTAAGGCCACTCCTCTTTGATGACCTATCTTTTTTTGTAATCCTCTATAGAAAAACACTTTCTCTCACACTTTCACTAGGTGCAATCTGCTTCCTCTTCATTCTGGATATGACCCCTCATCTCTCACCCCTTTATACCTTCTTTCTACTTCTTTTTTTTTCTTTCCTCCTTATCTCAACTCTTCTTGCATATCTTATGTCTCTTTCCCTCCTCCTCTCTTCTCAATCCATTCTATCCTCACCTCATCTCAACATCTTTTGGATCCTCTCAGCAGATCCATCTCATCTCTCTCTTTCCCCCTTTATTTTCATCCCCCCCAGTACTGGAGGGTTTACTCAACCATCCTATCTGGATCTATGCACATCAATCCTTTCTCAATGAACAACATCTTGATTCACAACATGATTTCTTCTTGCAGTCTCTTTTGAGGACCTTCAACAAAATTGTTTTTAGCCTCACTAAAAGAATCAATATATTCTACGATGAACTCAATAATGTATCCTTCCTTCACTTGGTCAAACTAGAAATTGATTTCTCAATCCCACCTTTTATCCAATGCCTTCATCCTATCAATTGTAGTCTAGTCCCAAACCAATGGTTCTTGGAGTCTCATAGGAGTGTTAGTGGCAGTTTTCCTATTTAACCATTTATATAGAAAACATGGAAACTCATCAAAGAAAATATCATGCAAATTAGTGTAGATGTACCTCTCCTTCCAACATTTAATGTTGGTTATTAGACGCGTGGCCTCTCATGTGAAAAATCATGCTCCTTAATAGATAACCAATCTTCTATTTCCTCCCAATATGGATTCCACCTCATTCTCTCCCTTCATCATGCAATACAAAACCTCTAGGTCTGGCAACGGAACCCTTTTTTGGCTCACTGACACACATCCTTCCTAACACTGAGGGGTTGATGACCCATAGTTCATCCATATTTTGCCTAACAAACCCCAAGGTGTTGGCATATAAATATTCAATCAAGGACTGAAGGATAAAGAACATAAGGAATTCACTCAGGCTAACATTCATACGTTCAATCCTACTCCACTAATAAACCAACAACATAAACCATTAACACACTCATTCATTAACTCAAAATATGCACATTTGTTGATAGAGAGAATTGTAGTTATATATTGTCTCCATTAAATGGCAGAATTCATACATCAATTGAACTAGGAGGATCGAAGGAATGCTCATAGAGGTCTAGGAGGATCTGTAACACTCATAGAGGCCCCAGGGCATACATAAAAGATAAAAATTATACCATCTAAAATGATAAAGAAAATGAAATCAATACATAGAGCTCACCGTTATCTTTCCAATGGTGCAAATGACAAGTCAAATAGAGTTAGTATGAAAACGTTATAAGCAGTCAAACTTGGAAAAAAGTCAAAGGTCAAAGTACTTGGGAAAATAAAGAGGTGACACATGTCACCACTGCAAGGGTAACATGTGGCACCTAATTGGCAGCTGACTGGGAAAGGTACAACACAAATGGATGAATGACAGGTTCACAAGTGGTAGAAAATTGGTTCAATCATATTATGACATGTGGCATTAAAGAGCCAATGAGAGGCTACCACATGGCAGACTCCCATTGGCCTCTATGGTCTTGGTTCATTAAAATATTTAGGAGTCAATGGGGGTCGAACCCATGACCTCCCAAAGGTCTTAATAAATTCCCATTACCATTGCACCATTTGTTTTGTTCTCACCACTATATGACATATATTGTATTTAAGTTTGTAATAAGTTCCATATGGATGGCCAAAAGGCTAAGGACCTAAGCCCTCGACCCTTGGCCCTTGATATTGGTACTTAACCATATAACCAACACCTTATTGTGGAAGGGGCTCAACGCGTAACCAATTGCATCAACTATATACCTCATGTAACAAAACAATGGATATATATATATATATATAACCATATATATGTAACCAACTAAACAAATATGCTCAAGAAGAGGGAGTTGTGGGGAATCAAACCCCGACCTCTACTATTTTAGTAGCAGTTCTTAACCACTACACCATGGTTACCATTTATTATGATATTCCTCCCAAAATAGAGATAAGTTACCATTTAATGTGGACGAGAATTTTGGGGCCATGGCCTATTTAACGGGCACAGACCTCGATGTCTCACACATTTTGAGGTGCATTCATTCTAATGTGGGAACAAATCCCTAAGAGGTATAGACTATCTTGAAGTGCATGCAAGAGATCACTAAGTTTTTGGTATTGTTTTGTTTTGTGTGCCATAAGTTATTTTATCCGAAGGTAGTCAAGTTTATACTCATTTGTTTTTTCACAAGGATTATGAATTTGTATTCTATTTTGTGATCAGAGGTCATTTGTAAAAGTCTTATCTCATTTTTTCATGTATGAGACACATAGTCTCGTTATATGTGTAAAAAGGGATTTTTCGTCCCCTGTTCAAAATTTGGCTGACTTTATACTCAAATTTCTCATAATTTCATAAGGAATTTATTGGTAAACTCCTTTTCTCTATTTGATCAGTGAAATTAAAGAGAGCTTAGTAAATTGTGTTTTTGTAAGCCTATATTGTATTGTAAATTTGGAAAATTGAGATGATGAAGAACTGTCATGCTATTTAAAGGGACTTTGAAGATGCAGTGATGTATGCCATTTACATATGTAATTTGAGTTCTTTTGTTTTTTGTTGTGTCATCTCATTTACAGTTCAATTTTTTTTATCAATTTGTGGGTTTATGGACARGTAATACATTCACATGATATTTTTCAAATAGTCAAGCGATCTTCATTTTCCCGAATCTGGTTGGATGATTATGCGTATTTAAGAAATATTTACATATAAGGATTTTTTGGGCTGAATTGATATCAAAGTTTGTTGATTTTTTGGTTCAAGTTGGTATCRGAACTTGTTTGGTATTTTCAAATCATGTGCTATTAGAGCTAGTTTTATCGTGTATTTGCAACTAAATTCTTACGAGGTCCAAACTCAATCTTCTTGAAGGATAATTTGAAGAGTACATTCCTGATATTGGTTTGAGGCATGCATTTCGAAAGAAAGAAATGGATTCAACAAGGGATAGTGATTCTTCTAATACAAATCCTTTCAGTACTGAAGAGGCATTCTTTTCTGCATTCATGACAATGAAAGCCATGGTGGAAGAAATGTATGAGGATCGAAAGAAGGCCAAGAGAACTAGTGGTAAAGGAAAAATGAATCCACATAACTTCGAGAAAAAGTTGAAGGGTACATAAAGGAAGAAGCATACATGTTCTAATTGCAAGAAGAAAGGGCATGATGAGAATCATTGTTGGAAGTTGTATCCATAATTGAAGCCAAAGTGGGCTCATCCTAGAAAGGATAAAAAGAAGACCATGATCATAGTTTAGGATCTTGGATCAGATTCTAAGGATGAAACTAAGGTTACAACTATGGGCATCAAAGGTAAATATTATTTTGGAAGTTTTAGTTCACATACTTCTTATGCAAAGTCCAGAGTAATCCTCGATGGAGGGCACATAAAATTTGTGTTTCATTTACGAGTTATCTCAAAGCATACTAAGATCGATACACTTGTTGATAGTGGATCACAATTGAATATTTTTTCAGAGCAAGTTGTTCAAAATTTGGGATTGGAAACTAGGCCTCATTCAAGACCATATCCTTTGTGATCGATTTGTGATAATTCTCAAGTACAGGTAACTAAGCAGTGAAAGTTACGAGTCATGATCACATCTGGTTTCATTGATGAGGTAGAGTTAGACATTGTTCCACTTGAAATTTGTGGGATAGTTTTGGGAAGTCCATAATTGTATGATAGGAAGGCCATTTTCTATAGGGAACAAAACAAGTATCATCTTTTCAAGGATAGGATTGAGTTCATTGTGAGAGCCCATCAGATGAAGATGAATTTTATAGTTGTCACTATAGAGCACATGCTAGCTAATGCTAGTATCCACGATCCATATATACAACCTACGATTGAAAGAAGAGCATGTCCTTTGTTTGATGTTGCTCCTATTAATAAAGGAATATATGTTGATGGTTCATTCTCTTTCGCATTTATATATTCATTTCTGTTGTTCAGTTTATTACTAATTAGTGGATGATGGTTGGCTACTGTAATAATGAATGGAGGAGTTTGTGAATTGAAGGAAATAATTAACTTGGTCAACGGTGTTGTTTCAATCTTCATTGTGGTTATTATGAGTCAAGTGATTGTTATCCAAGCAATATGGATGGATGATACTGGACAAGTGATGCAAAATCATTCTCACTTGATTTATGAATGATCCATACTTTGGGAGGTCTAAAATTCCTCCAGTGGGGAGGTATGATCCAATAGGATCTAAGGAACACTCATAGAGGTCTAGGAGGATCTGGAACACTCACAAAGGTCCTAGGGGATCCACAAAATATAAAAATTTGATCGTCTCAAATGATCGAGAAAACAACATCAATGCATAGATATCATTGTTAGCTTTCCAATGATGTAACCAATAAGTCAAACAAAGTTCGTATGCAAATGTTATAAGCGAAAAAATTTCCAGTCAAACCTGAAAAAAAGTCAAAATTCAAAGAACTTGGGAAAATAAATAGGTGACATGTGTCACCACTTCAAGGGTGACATGTGGCACCTAATTGGAAACTAAATGGGCAAGGTACAACACAAGTGGATGAATGGCAGGTTGAAAAGTGGAAGACATTTGGTTCAATCAAATTATGACATGTGGCATTGAAGAGCCAATGAGACACTACCACGTGGCAGCCTCCCATTGGCCTCTATGGTCATGGTTCATTAAAATATTTTGGAGTCAATGGGTGTTGAACCTGCGACCTCCCAAATCTCTTAAGAAAGCCCCATTACCATTGCACGATGTGTTTGATTCTTACCACTATATGGCATATATTGTATTTAAGTTTGTAATAAGTTCCATATGGGTGGCCAAAGGGCCTAGTTCCTAAGACCTTGGCCCTTGTCCCTTAAACATGGTACATAACCATACAACCAACACCTGATCATGGAAGGGGATCAATGCATAACTATATCATAGTGTGGGATTTGTTGCACCAACTATATACAACATGCAACAAAACAACAGATTAATATATATATATATATATATATATATATATATATATATATATATATATAAAANTATATATATATATATATATATATATATATATATATATATAACCAACCAAACAAATATGCTCATGAGGAGAGGTTTGTTGGGAATCAAACCCCGACCTCCGTTATTTTAGCAACAGTTCTTAACCACTACACCACAATTACCATTATTATGGGATTCCTCCCAAAATAGAGATAAGTTGCCATTTAATGTGGACGAGAAGTTTGGGTCCATGGCCTATTTAATGGGAATGGACCCTGAGGTCTCACACATTCTAAGGTGAATTCATTCCAATGCGAGCATGAATCCCAAGGAGGTACGGACTGTCTTGAAGTGCATGCAAGAGATCACTAAGTTTTTGACATTGTCTCATTTTGCATGCCATAAGGTATTTTGTCCGACGGTAGTAAAATTTATACTTATTAGATTCATTTTTCTACAAGGATTATGAATTTGTAGTTTATTTTGTGATCATAGGTCATTTGTAAAAGTCTTATCTCATTTTTTCATGTATGTTACATATAATCTTGTTATATGTGTAAAAAGGGCTTTTTTGGCCCCTGTTCAGAATTTGGCCAACTTTATACTCAAATTTCTTAGGAGTTCACAAGGAACTCTATGGTAAACTCCTTTTCTACATTTGAGCGGTGGAATTAAAGAGAGTTCAAAAAATTGTGTTTTTGTAAGCCTATATGGTATTATAAATTTGGAATTTTGAGATGATGAAGAACATTCATGCTATTTAAAGGGAATTTGAATATGCAGTGATGTATGCCATTTACATATGTAATTTGATTTATTTGATTTTCTCGTGTTTCATATCATTTACATTTCAATTTATTCATCAGTTTATGGGTTTATGGACAAGTAATACATTCAGATAATATTTTTCAAATAGTCAAGCAATCTTCATTTTCCTGAATTTGGTTGGATGATTATGTGTATTTAAGAAATATTTACATCTAAGGATTTTTTGGGTTGAATTGATATCAGAGTTTGTTGATGTTTTGGTTCAAGTTGGTATCAACACTTGTTTGGTATTTTCATATCATCAATAGATCCACAATACAAGAGAAACAATGTTCTGCATTGTGATACATTCTACAACTCATACACTACAATGCATTATGCACTGTCTATTCAGATTATGCACTACTCAAAAAACTCCATTATAGATTCTATACAAGACTATCCTAGACTCATAAAAAAATGTTACAAAGACTCATAACAAGACTCATGAAAAACTTGGACTATATTCTTCTCTGTTGACCTTAGACTTCCTCTCTCTTCCTTTGCTTCTACTTTCCTTCCTTCTCTCTATTCTGGTGCTCTGTCTCTTTCTCCACTACTCTAATTGATCTAGTGATCTCTAGTTCTGCACCATTATATGATCTACATCCATCCCACATAACCTTCTTGGAGCATGGCAGTTGACATCTCATCCATCAACTTTCCCACAATCTTCCATGTTGTCTGGGTTCAATATTTGGGAATATTCTCGAATATCTTCTTTTGACATGGTGCATGTGGTATCTTTGTTTTCTTCAACACATAGTATAGAAATTTTATTAGTGTGCGCCTTATTCCATCTATCTCACAGTTGTTGATGTGCATGCAAAATTAATGTATGTGCATAGCTAATCGGTGCACTGCACATCCGACCCAAAATTTTGGGTGCCAACATCTTCGAAATTATTTCATCAGATCCACCAATTTCATTTTTTCAATAATGGATCTTTTCCCGGACACTCATCGCCCAATGATGTTTATCAGAATTCTCTTTTTGAAAATGTATAATGATATTTGAAGCATCACTTTAGGATGTATCCTGATATAAACTCTTCCCCATACATCTCCTCGAGAAATCTTGATTGGGTTTTCCTTTTAACGGTCCCATCACTACAAGTACAACACCTTGTAGTGGAGGTTTATAGTGTTACAAGATTTGACAATTTTTTCAGAAAAAACTCTACTACAACTTCTATTATTCCAAGCAAATGTTTTAGTGGATGTTCCATATAGCTAAAAAAATTGGGCGGGTGGAAGTTTTTTTGTCAATTCTTTTATTGGTGACAAACATACTAGCGCATTTGATTCACACACATTGATGTGTTCTTAATAAATAAACATCGATGTGTTTTTAAGTAACATGCACTGATGCACACACATAATCACAAATCACCATTTCTCTTAAAATTGTTACACACCAGTACCATATTTTATGTTATATGAAGCATTGGTGATTTATTGTTACTATACACACTAGTGTGTTTGTGTTTTTTTATGCAGTGGGAGTTCTCATATAAACATTAATTCCCAACACTCTTATAGATGGTCACACCAGTGCCTGTATTAACATGTGCATGGGAGGATAGTAAAATTTGTTAATGTTTATGCCATTATTATGGTTCTTTACAATTCAATAGATAATAGCAACATAAGAACAAGATCACTGAGAAATACACATCCACAAGAGACACAACATTTATCCTGGGAAACCCTCTAGGGGAAGAAAACCCAGCAAAAACTTCCTTATCATAAATTGCTAATAAAATGTCAAGAGATAGCTCAAACCAATACAGATAGTCCTCTCCAAAAGATGCACCACTATTCTCCCTCTCTCTTTTGCCAGTAATAGATCAGAACTTGTCTCTCAAACTGAGCAAGTGAGTCGTGTTCAAATGAGGTGCTAGCCTCCTATATTTATACAAGTCCTAGCATGTGTGAAGTGTCTCTTCACTGGCAGGGCCGACTTCTCAATCTGGGTGGGTAAACCCACCTTTATTATATTTCTAGGTCTCTTAATTAACTGCTGGGGCCGACTTCTTATTCTGCCTATTACAATTATCTGTTGACAAATCCGTAAAAGGGGATTTGGTCCTAATACAATTACCGACATGATTAATCCTCAATGGGGATTAATCCTATAAATAATATATCAATAATAATAAGAATACTCTTTGTAGTTACATTATTTCAACACTCCCCCTTAATAAGAAGGGTATTCTTCAACAGCATCAGACGAGAGAGGTCTGCATCATCAGTGGCATCAAGAGGACAGTATCATCAATATCATCTTGGAACATTGGCTGACATATTTACGAGTCATCGAAAGTTTTCTTCATCAACAGCATCATCATTCTCGAAAGAATGCCATCATCATATCCATCAATATGTATTAGTAAAAAATGATACCTCATCACAACACTAGGATGGCACATCACAGTACTACACTGGCTCAATGTCACAGTGGTTAAGTTGGTAGCTCAGTGTCAGTCACATATTTCTTTACATCTAACAACTAGGTCAGAAGAAAGGAACACATCATCATCTTGATTTATGTCTAACAACAAGGCCAGAAGCAAGGAATCATCTTGCTTTACGTCTAACAACTAGGGCAGAAGCAAGGAACACATCATCATCTTGCTTTACATCTAACAACGAAGTTAGAAGAAAAGAATCATCTTTCTTTACGTCTAACAACTAGGTTAGAAGAAAGGAACACATCATCATCTTTCTTTACATCTAACAATGAGGTTAGAATTAAGGAATCATCTTGCTTTACGTCTAACAACTAGGTCAGAAGAAAGGAACACATCATCATCTTGCTTTATGTTTAACAACAAGGTCAGAAGCAAGGAATCATCTTGCTTTACGTCTAACAACTAGGTCAGAAGCAAGGAACACACAACGTCTTGCTTTATGTCTAACAGCGAGGTCAGAAGTAATGACTCATCTTGCTTTACGTCTAACAGCGAGGTCAGAAGAGAGGGATACACACAATGTCTTGCTTTACGTCTAATAGTGAGTTCAAAAGCAATGACTCATCTTGCTTTACGTCTAAGAGCGAGGTCAGAAGCAAGGAATACACACAACATCTTGCTTTATGTCTAACAGTGAGGTCAGAAACAATGACTCATCTTGCTTTATGTCTAACAGCGAGGTCAAAAGAAAGGAATACATATATACTCCCCCTTTCAAGGAGGGTCCTTTCGGACTATACCAATCTTATCTCGAAAGTGTTGAAACTTTACATGAGATAGAGGTTTGTTCAACACATCAACAACCTGTTCATCCGTGCTAATGTACTGGAGCTTCAAGGCTCCTCTCTATACCATGTCATGGATGAAATGATAGTGGATCTCTATGTGCTTCGACCTATCATGGAATACAAGATTCTTTGTCATATTTATGCATCTCTGGTTGTCACATAGAATCACGGTTTCTCTCATCTCCAAGTCAAATAGGCCAGTCAACAACTTTCGAAGCCATATAGCTTCGCAGCTAGTAGAACATGCGGCAATGTACTCTGCTTCTGCTGTGCTGAGAGCAATACTGGATTGCTTCCTACTCTGCCATGAGATCATGGCTGATCCCAAACTGAAACAACATCCAGAAGTTCTTTTTCTGTTAACAATGCTTCTTGCCCAATCTGAATCAGTGTATCCACTCAATGTGAAGTTATGATCTCCATCATAGCTGATACCATAATCCATTGTACCTTTAAGGTACCTCATCACATGTTTTGCAGCCACTAGGTGAACACGTCTAGGCTCTACTAGAAACTGACTCAAGGTGTTCACTGCAAAACAAATGTCTGGTCTGGTGTTCGTCAGGTACATCAGTGATCCAATAATCTATCTGTACAATGTGGCATCTATCAAGTCTGATGAAGTATCAACCAACAGCTTCAGCTTCGTTTCCATGGGTGTATTCATGGACTTACATTCTAGCATGTCGAATCTCTTTAAGATTTCGACTTTGTACTTCCCTTGGTTAAGGAAGATCCTTTCTAGAATTTGCCATACCTCAAGGCCTAAGAAGTAATGCATTAGACCAAGGTCTTTCATTTCAAATTCTACGACAAGTCTCTTTTTACATTCAACGATGAGCTTTTCTTCTCTAGTTAAGAATAAGTCATCCACATACAGTAGTAAGATTACTGGTTCATTATCCATAATTTTGAAGTAGAGATTTGAGTCTGCTTTACTCTTGGTAAAGCCTAAGCTCATCAAGAAACTGTCTATACAGCCATACCAAGCTCTAGGAGCTTGCTTCAATCCATATGAGGCTTTCTTCAATTTGTAGACATGACACTTCCTGTCTTCTACCTCAAATCCTTGAGGTTGCTCTATATACACTTCCTCTTCGATGACACCATTTAGGAAAGCTATCTTCACGTCCATCTAGTGCAACTTCCACTTCATCTTAGCTGCAAGAGATATAATGGTCCTGATCGAAGTGTATCTAGCTACAAGAGAGAATGTCTCTTCATAGTCAATGCCTTCCTTCTGGTAAAAGCCATGAGCAACAAATCTTGCTTTATACTTCTCAATACTTCCATTTGCAGCATGTTTTATTTTGAAGAGCCATCTGTAGGATACCCCATCTTTATTCTTCGATCTGGTAACTATTTCCCATACTTCATTCTTCATTATGGATTGGTATTCCTCTGTCATGGCATCTAACCATTCCTTTTTTTTTTTTGAATGGATTCTTCAAAGCAGGTAGGCTCTTCTTCTAGAATATCACACATCAAAGTCGTATAGTTGGAGAATGGCTTTGGTCTTTTCACCTATCTCGAGGTTCCTTCTGGAACACCATACTTCTCTCCATCTTGAATAAGCTCTCTTGCCCAAGCAGGATTTCTTTTATGGGAGAAGGTCATTTGAGGAGGTTCTTGAACTTCTGTTATATCATGGTCTTCAGGAGTCTCCTCATCAGGGGAAGTTACAACTTCCCTCTCTGGTTCTGCAGCTCTGGGAACTTCCCTCACGGATTCTGAAATGCTGGGAATTATGGGTTCCTCTTCATATACTTCTTTAAGCTGGCATCTTCTTGATTTATTAATTGTTTCTTCTTCATCAAAGGTCACGTCCCTGATGATTTCAATATGGCAATGACCAGGTATGTAGATTCTAAAGGCCTTGGAGACCTCACAGTATCCCACAAATATTCCCTTCTTTCCGGAGGGTTCCAACTTGTTTCTTTTCTCTTTCGGTATATGAGTAAACACTAAACAGCCAAATATTTTGAGATGGATTACCTCTGGCTTATTTCCGATGAACATCTCTTCCGGTATCTTGAGCCCAAGTGTGCTATGGGATAATCGGTTCTGCACATAAACAACAATCATTGCTGCTTCTTCTCATAAGAACATAGGAAGATCTTAATCATGGATCATAGTCTTCACAACTTCCAGTATGGTTTTGTTCTTCCATTCAGCTACACCGTTTTGTTGGGGATCTTTATCCCAACATCTTTGTAGATATTCACGAACTCTTTTGAGGTATATTCTCTTCCATTATCTTACTTGAGTATCTTAATCTTCCTTATAGAAAGGTTTTCTATCAAGGATTTGAGTTCCTTGATCTTGCTGAACACTTCAAATATATCCAGGTCTTTTTATGAGAATAATCATTAATGAATGCTACATAGTATACATACCCATTAATGGAGGATGATGGCATTGGGCCACACATGTCTGAATGAATGAGTTCCAGTACTCCTTCTGCTTTGCTGTCCCTCTTTGGAAAAGGGTTCTTGATATTCTTCCTTTGTGCACATCTATTGCATATGCCTTCTTGATCAACCTTGAGTTCTGGTAAACTTGTGACAACTTTGCATATGTATGGTAGCACCTTGTAGTTGATATGAGCTAATCTTCTAGAGTTCACATGATTCTTCAATAGCGTGGGTCATGGCAGCTTCTAAGTGACCCACCTTCTTCTTTTCCACTGATGATTGCTTCATTTATGATCTCTCCTTTAGCACGTTTCCTTTTACAACCTTCACTATAGCTTCCTCATGTGACCTGGAGCAAGGTCAACAAAACAATAAGCAAGAATAATATCCTTCTGATAATATAAAGTAATAGCACGAACAATTATTACAGTAGCTCCTTTAGAGCTATCACTTATAATTTATCTGAAGCAAAGATTAAAGGTAAGGAATACAATACGAAATGAGGTCAACACTCTCATAGTGTTGTGACCAAGCATTCTTCCATGGCAACCTAGAACTAACACACAAGGTTTCTCTTAGAGGAGGTGTTAGTTGTATCAGGCAAAATATTTACCTCTATGTGCTCACATGCTATCAAGTATAATACTTTACAAGGACTGCTATCTCAACTATAGTCATCAACTTGTCATGTGTACCTTTGAATGTTATCAACTTGATTTAATCAAACCTAAAGACTTGTCCTCAAGAATGAGTGCTTGCTTTTCTTCCAGGTCTCCTTCACTCAAGTGACAAGTGCTTTCTTCAACCTGTTTGTTTTATTAAGACAATACACTATCTTGATAGAAGGTTAGGTTAGACAATAAGCTCTATGATCATCTTTTAATCCTTCTAATAATTTGATCATAGCTTCAACATGCAACACTGATTAAGATAATGTCATGACAAATAGATGTATATCAGAATAATCACACCCAGGTTGCATCATTCCTCTGAATGTGTTGGATCTTGAGATCCTTCTGGATCTATGGCAAGAGATCCCTTCTCCTACAAATACTCTTTAGGGTTTAACCATTAAACATATGTAAGTACATACCTCTGATAGCATTTGCAGGTAGTGGCTTCATTTGGTAGTAGTGGTAATCATTGCCAACTCTTGAGAAAATTTCAAGGGTGATTGCAACTGGTTCTACGGCTGCAACTGCAACTGGTACTGCAACTGCAGCTAGTTCTGAGACTGCAACTGCAACTGCAACTTAGGGTTTTATGAGGAAGCCCTAACTTTTCAAACTTCAAATTTTGAAATTCTAATCCAGGGGATAGATGTGCTGAGCTGAGGCGAGTTAGCTGGTGCAGTTGGAATTTCGAAAATCCAACTTTTACCCTCTCAAACTT
>JASDQU010014820.1:0-12228 GCA_032191745.1 Picea mariana
GGATTAAGATGTGTGCAAAGACAAAGTGTCATGTTCAAGGGTGACTCTAAGAGTTACTGATAATGTTCTCAAAAACTGCTTGGCTTGCTTCTTTCAATTTTTCCCCCATCCAGATAGATGAGTACCTCTTTTTAATTTAAAGAGATCGAGGAGGGTAACACATGATCGATATAACTCACCTTCGGTAAGTTCCTCTTCCTTTTTTTAATGAACTGGAAGAAGTAAGGGTTTGATCCCATATGGATCTATCGATGTTTGTTTTAATGAGTCCAAAGATAAAAAACTCGAAGGTTTTTCATGATTATAGAGTCTGGAAAAACACTTAAAAGAGAAGTCTCTCAGTTCCTTTTTTGTAAAGTAGTCTAATGAGACCAAAAAAGAGATAAACTATACCACTCATGATTACTCCAAATGACATACCACTCATGATTACTTTCTTTGCAAGGAAGTAATCAGATGAGCAATACTTGAAAACCCTGCAATGAATATTTTGTAGTAGCCAACTAGACCCATGAATGATCTGACTTTTGTCACATTCTTAGGTGATGCCCACCCTTTAACATCTTCAATATTTTTAGGGTCCACTGCTATCCCTTCTTCGGATATGATATGCCCCAAATAGTGATTTTAGTTATGATAAAATTAGAACTTGCTCAATTTAGCATACAACTGGTTCTCTCTTAACACTTGTAACACCATCCTCAAGTGATTCTCGTGCTCTTCTTCTGACTTGGAATATACAAGGATGACATCCAAAAAGACAATGAAAAAATTGTCTAAGTATTCCTCTAAAACACCATTCATTAAGCACATGAAAATATCTAGTTCATTTGATAACCCAAATGGCACCACTGTGAAATCATAATGACTGTACCTTGTCCTTAAGGCAATCTTGTTGATGTATTCATCTCCGATCCTTACTTGATGGTATCCTGACCTAAAATCAATATTTCAAAATATCCTTGCATCCTTTAACTGATCAAAGAGATCATCAATCCTTTGAAAAGGATACTTGTTATTTATAGTGACTTTGTTTAATTGTCTGAAGTTAATACACAGTCTCAATGTCCCATCTTTGTTCTTTACAAATAAAAATGGGGCACCCCAAGGTGACACACCTGGGTGTATATACCCCTTCTTCATAATTTTTTCAAGCTTCATTTGTAGTTCCTTCAACTCTGGTGTACTCATCCGGTAGGGAGTCTTGAATACTAGAGCTTCTCTAGTAATTAATTTTATAGACAAATAAATATCTCACTTTGGGTGTAGTCCTGGTATCTCCTTGAACACATCCTCAAAATATTTGAGGACCCCATGATCCTCAATATTTGGCACCTTAACCTTAGGTGCTTCCTGCATATGAGCTGTAAATATTTGTCATCCCTTCCTGTAACACTTCTTTAACTGCATTTTTGAGATCTCTCGGAAAGCAAATTCCCTAGAAACTCCTTAGATTGTTCCTGGGTTCCCTTCCTCGTTCAAGAAAGTAAATTCCTTGTTATGACAATCTAAGACAACATCGTGTTGGTCCAACCAATTCATACCAATTAGAAAATCACATGAACCCAAGGGCAAGATGTTCAAATATTCCTTGGTACTTATTCCATTCATGTCCATTGTACATGACTTAACCAGCGCAACAACTTTTCTCTTGGCTCTTGTAACAAGTTGTACTTGCCAAGATTTCCCATGCTTGCTTCTTGGAAATTGTAATATTTCCACTACCTTAGGATCTATATAGATATGAATAGCTCATGAATCTATTAAAATAGTAAAGGCATGATTATTGATAATACCTTCTACTTCAATCATGTGTGATTGAAATTTTTCTTGCTTGTTGTCCAGTGATGCATAGATCCCTGGAACACTTATGACCATGTACTCCACTATTTCATCTTGTTTAACATTGTGGAAATCTCTCACTTTGTCACTTTTGTGAGGACAATCTCTATACTTATGGTCTCCTTTACAACCCCAACATTGAATAGGTGGTTGCCTTGGCCTTTGTCCACCTACCTCGGCCATTTTGTGCTCTTTAAAAGATGTTTTTCCTTGAGGATTGTTTCTAAAAAATAGTGGCTTGTTCCCCTTTTTCCTTTGTTCCCTCTTAAACTTCTTATTGTACTCACAAGCCTTATGGAAAGTAAGATTTCATTTTTTTGATCATATAAGCATTTGTCTCTTCTTATGGTTTCCTCCAAAGTTTTAGGATCATCATATTGAATTTTATCACCGACGAAAGATGGAAGCCCACACAAATATATTTGTATATTAACTGTCTCATCTTTGATGAAGGAGACATATTTCAACAGTTCTAAAAATATCCTTTCATACTCATCAATGGCCATGCTGCCCAGTTTGAGTTCAAAAATGCTTTCATCATTTTGTCATAATACCTCTTGGTTAAGTATTTCTTCTCAAAATGCTTCTTGAATTCCTTCCGTGTAACATTCTTCTCTCTGATGTGTTGCACTTACACATGATGATCCCACCACATGGATGCATTTCCTTTAAGCTAGTAGATATAAATTCTTCCTTCTACATGAGAAGAATAATTATGTAGTTGGAAATATTTTCTCATGACCAGCTGCCATGTTTCAACATATTCATCCTTCTTGTGCTCTCCATAAAAGGTAGGAGGTTTGATATAGTTCATTTCTCCTTTCAATTCATCCACCCCAAACTTCTTATGCTTCCTGGCAGGGGATGGAATTGAGCTTCTATGTTCCCTCCTTTTGGATTGTCTTTGAGAGTTATGGTGATGTTTGTTATCACTCCTGGATATTCCTCTTTCCTTAGGGGTCCTGTGGCTTCTGGATTTGTTGGAGCCACTCTCCTTATCCAATTTATTTTCATATATGTCCAGGTTCTTCATTAACTTCATATTGAATTTTTTGTTCTTCTTTTTGGATTTCATAAGCCTTTCATTATCATCTTTGTGACTCTGGATATCTTTCTGCAAATTTCTAATGGTCTCTACCATATTCATGTTATCATCTTATCCTTCTCCATGTCCATTGGATTTTTTTCCTTCAACTCCCAACTGGACATCCATTCCTCGTATTTCATATTCATAGATGTAAGCCCCATGCGTATCATCCATATCTCTATCCACTAATTTGATCAATTCTCATCAATTTGTTATTAATTCTGCAAAATGTGCAGCCAACAGAACTTTGTCAGACTATCTGTATCAACAATTTCATAAAACTTTGAACCATTCCAGTTTAATAATATATAGAATCCTTCCTTTTATTGATTTCCTGATAAATTGACAGTTTAGATCCAATTTATAGGTGAACAATTATCTTCTATTGTTCAATACCTTTCCAATGCCTGATTCCATGCTCAATTCTAAGTTTTGAGTTGGCAATTATGGATACTTGAACAATTTGTCTTTTTAGTGATGCAATCCCTGTACATGGATTCTTTTATCTCAGAGCTCAATTGGCTCTTGGATCCATGCTAGATCCTCTCTTCAGGTTTAAAATCTTGCTTTTCTTCTTTAGTTGCAGTCTCGTACAATTTTGGACCCCACAAACTCCTTTTCTAAGATCCATTTTCATCTTTAAGAACAAATAAATTTTGGGCACTAGCCCTTTTCTTTGGCCTTCAATCGCATGTGACCAAGCACTAGAATATAAGCACTTATCTAGATCCTAGGAAACTTCAGGGCTCCATAAATTTGAGCGTCAGTGGTTTCTCCTTCTACACATCACAAAACCCTTGGACCACTGAACTAGTGAACTCATTGTGCAGTACACCTTTGAGACCTTATTATAAGTGCCATGTTTTCAAGATCATAACCACAGGCTTAAATCTCTTAACATGCACTATGACCACATGATTATGCATTTTCCAATATCGTTAATGGGAAAACCATTGATCTGTCGATCACTTTAATATCGATGGTCCTAGAAAATTGTGGAACTCGAACATGATCTCGGGTTAACAACAACCCCAACTTACACAATGGAAAGATGTGAGATGGAGTGGAAATCAATGTCCACCATTGATCTCCCTCTCGATGGAGATATACGATCCCTCTTGATTGTGGGATGTGAAATATCCCCCTCGATAATTTTACTTTGGAATTCCACAATCGCTCTCGTCCATTGATCTATTCCTCATAAATTCGGCGGTCACGATTATATCATTGTTGATCTATAATTTCCAACGGTCATAATCTCACCCCTCATTGATCTAGTATTTTTAAACTTCTGAACCTTTTTGGGTCCACTTAGTACAATTTTCATCAATTAAGGTGGTGACACATGGCCCCACCATCGAGCGAGACTTATCGAATCCTTGTTGGTACAACAAGGCCTATCAAAATTACAAAACCAGATGACACATGGAATTCCTAGAGGAGGTTCACATCACCCTAGGTGAAGTCATCATGCCACATCACAATCCATTAAGCTGGTACTTTGACATTTATGTCTTTAGGATATACTACTCCCACACACTCTATAACTCCCGAATGTTGGACAGACGAACTATTGAACTGGTGCTTCTTTGGAGCTTCAGTGCTCTTATGCTTCGGATCTTCACAACTTCAGGCTTCAAAAGTTTGGTGTTGATCACCATAAAATAAATCAATGGACCGCTCCCTCTCATTAACCAATGACCCTGATAAAATCCTAGACTATGGTCTTTGGGAGTCCCAAACTATCCACATTCCCAATCCTTCTAGAGTACCAAGTCTCCAGACTGTCGGATCTGTTGACACATATCCTCTGAGATCAATAGTCAAGATGGACTCCGACCTTTGGGAGTCCTTCAACACAACTGATTATTCCTTGAATCCTATGGAGTGTCAAGTCTCCATATTACAAGATATAATACCATCTGTCCCCTCCTAATCAATGGTGAGGATTTACTTTTCTCTTCAGATCTTTTGGGTTTCAAATTTCTCACACTTCATTCCTTCTGAATGTCGAATTGGAAAAATCTCGAGGTCCCCTTAGTACTGCACACCCGGGGTGCTATGGGTCATAAAAATGGGGTGAAACATGGCCTAATCATTGAGTGACATGTGTTGGATCGTTATTGGTACAACAGGTTCTGTCAAAAGTAAAAAAATCATATGACCTGTAGCTTACCTAAGGGAGGTCCACATCACCCAAGTGATGTCATCATTCCATGTCACATCCATTGCTTTGGGACTTTGGGACTTTAGGACTCCAGATATTGAGAGCTTCAGGGCTCCGAGGTTTCGAAGGATTTCACACTTTCACACCCCAAAACTCTCGAAATATAAATTTTTGAACACTTCCACGTCACCCCTGGTGATTTTATCATATCACGTCACTTTGGCACTCAAGGAATTCAAGGATCCCTTTGTCCTGCGAAACCACAAACCATTTCTTATGGAGTTATGAATTATTGAACTTCTGAATAGGTACACGTCACTCTAGTGCTCTGGGACTTCGTAGGATTTCATTGTTGATCACCACATTCCTCCCAAAACATCGAATTTTCGAACAACCACTTCTCGGAGCTTTGGGACTTCGGAGCTGCGGGACTTCGGAGCTTTGGGCTTCAGTAGTTTTCTCTAATATATATTTAAAAAGTTCAGAGGGGAGAACTATGAAGGACTTTAGTACTTAACCTCCCTACACCTTCTCTATATCCAACAGTTGTGAGGGGTTTGTCCCTTCTTGACAAATCCAACGGCCCAAATTTGAAATTTGTGGCCCATTACCACGGTTGGTGTGGTAACTACTCCACCACTTCTCTATAGTTTTCCATTACCACCCAAGATATCTCTTAGCGCCCCTATGGAACTCTATACATCAAATATTTGTGGAATTTTTACTTCAATTCCTCATACATGGCCCATCCAAGTTCAGTGTTGAAGCCATGAGCTCTGATACCAATTTGTATCACCTGCATCCACCCAAGCCAGGCCATGGTACCTCATAGAACCACCTGGTTTCATTTGGGGAAAATATCAGACTTAATAAATTAAAAAAAACAACTACGTGTTGCTAACAAAAATTTATAATGCATATTTAAACAAGAATAAATATTATGCTACAACCCAAATCCATGCAGAATTAACAGTAAAACATACATGTAGTAAATTCCTGCAATTCTTATAAATATCAAGACATGTTCATGATACACGGAAAAAAATTAACATAGAAATGGTTCTTATCTTTTTATGAAAAGACCACCAACTGCATGCAAACATTCCACCAATTGCATGCAAACATTCCACAAACCTCCCATCCTTAGACCATGCTACTCATCACTCTTATTATTGGGTCACCTCTGAGTTGGGACTAAACTCCACCCTGGAAAGGGATTCCTAAACTAGGTTGTGACTACAAGAAGTTGCATAGTACATCAGGAAGGATTCCCTCCCATGAGTCAACTTATGCCCACAACCCATAACCTCTCATTCCCCACATGCATGTCCCACCCTGATAAGTATACATATTCATTGTCCAATAGTCCATCACCTTCTCCACTTCCCTTCCATTGCTTCAACAACAGGCTAGAAATAAATTCTCAGAGCTCTGTAGCTGCTTCCAGGATAATTCACTTCCCCAAAAATCTCTCTCACTTGGAGAGAGTTTCTCACGGGCCTGAAAACCTGCTTTTTCAATCCACGAGCCTGACAACCTGACTATTCAAACCCATAGGCCTGAAAACCTACTTCTTCTGTCCAAATCCTAATTCAAATGGGTAAGGGACATGGAAAAAACATAAGTTGGGTTTGGCATATATGATGGTAACAATAGAAAACATTAAGGCAGGGTACGGGCTCAAGCAAGTAGTGCGTGCAAGTTATAAGGGCCTACCATGGAGGAGGTTCAATGATGGAGAGAATGACTAGTGCATGAGTGCACAAGTGCATGGGGAGAATGGAAAGAATGGCTGATAGAACCCCATAATGATGTATTTTCCCCATAAAAATGCATGCGCCCAGGTTGACACATGTCTCTCTTGGGAGTTCATTCCTCTCCACTTGGAGTTTGTTCCTCTCCCCAAAGGAACTTATGATAACAGAGGTCATTTCCAAAACCTTTGTATTTTAGGAAAATACATTATAATATTCCCTTGGGGTTAAGCTATCAATCTTAGCGCCTTTTTCCTAGCCTCTTAGCCCCTTCCCCTACCTAGTGGAGCTTAGTCCCCCATAGCTCTTTCTTTGTGGTCGGTCTACATGCAATGATGTATTTTATATTAATGATATGCATAATTGCTTATACAAAAATAGACTCACTATCCTAAACATCACATAAGCCTCCTAGATTATAATCACTTGGATCACTAGCCTACAAAACATGTTTACAATTGAGCAGGGGCTCAGCCTTGGGGTATTACGCTTTAACCCCAAACAAATGTTCAAATATGTTATTCAATTTGACAAATTAGGTTTGGAGAGGGTGTTAGGGTGTTCTATTGGGATAATCCCCCTGAAGTTTGGGGTATTTCCTAGGTGGAATCAATTCCAAGTCATGTAAGTGCATGAGGTGACATGGGGAAAATATTTGGGCATGGGATGCATGTGATAACAGAGAAATGTAGAGTCTTACCTATGGGTGCCTATATGGGAGGTGAGATGCACCTTCTCATGAATTCAATTGTTTCCGATCCCATTCATTTCCTTTTATTCTTATCTTTATTTCTTTTGATATTTTTATCTTGTGCTTCAAGGGAATAGTTGAGGTCCATTGTCTTGTATTGATGACTAGAGGTGACAACGCTATCCACAAACACTTCAGGGAAATCAAAAGGTTGGCTCGCAATGAGACCCCCTTTATCCTGGCTATGCCACCAAGATCCACTACCCTAGCTTGGTGACCATATAGGTGGTAATGCCATACCACTACATTTCCATGGTTATAATAGGTCAACTCGTGATGAGACCTCCTATCCATCAACTAGTACCTTGAGTGCTTATGTTATCTTGTGGGTGCCCTTTTTTTACTGATAATATTTTCACTTCTTTCTCGAGGATTTTTGGGCAGCGCATCTCAAAGGTTTCAAAATTGGCTTTTAAATCTTGCCAAATACTTTTACCCTCTGCTCCTTTAGCCTCTTCTTCCCATGATGTAAAGTACAACCCTTCCTAGTGTATCCAATCCCAATGCCCAAACAAGGATAGGGGATATGGAAGGAATAAATATGGAAAGTGGTAACTACGGAGGGAATATATGATGACTTTGCACAGATCCACCCAGTAGCAACCCATCCTAAATGGAAATAAAATTAATATGGAACCATGTCACCCTTCCATGTATGAACGAGATGTAGCGTTCCCCAGCCACCCTCTTCGGGGACAATGCCACTACTCCAAAACCAAACTACTCTGATACTAGATGATTAAAAATGTCCATGCCTAGACATAGACCTGGTGGGCTATGGTAGACAGAGCTCTTTGCAAAATAAATCACATATAAAATTAACAGAAATAAACAGAGATAACATGAAATCATACATGCAGTGAAACACATGATATTATTATAAGAATCACAGACATGCACTAAAATACATCATTAACCATTAAGCATAGAAATGATACTTATATTTTAATTGCAGTGCACCGACTATGTGCAAACCTTCCATGAACCTCCTAGCCTTAGACCACACTGCTCATCACTCTCAACAGTGGGTCACCCCTGAGTTGCGTGCATGAGTGTAAAATATGGAAAAAAAGGATCCTTGAACAATAAAAAACCCCACATATATTTTCATGTTCCTAAGATGACACATGGTACTCATGAAGCATGTTCCTCTCAATTTAGAATTCATTCCCCTTCCCCAAAGGAACTTAGGATAAATTCATATCCTCCTCACATCATTTAGAAGAATAATATATATTATTCTCTGAGTTTTAAGCTCTTAATCTCAGCCTCTTTTTCTAGCCTCTCAGCCCCCTCCCTTACTAAGCCTATTGGAACCTATTCCCCCATACTCTTTCACCGTTGTCATTCTACATCTAGTGATGATTTTATATTAATGATTTGAATATTTACATATACAAAACAGGCTCCTGGCCTTAACACCCTAGGCTCTTTGGCCCAACTATCACATAATCCTCCTAGATTATGATTACTTGGCTCACCAACCTATGAAATGTGTTTACAATTCATCATTAAAAATTAGGGGCTTGGCCTTGGGGTATTACAATCCCCTCCCCTTATTTTTGCACTGTCCTCAGTGAAATTCTCTTACACCATATTAGCAATATTTCCAAAATCTTCAAAAAGATGTGTGTATTATGTCTGCATTGCATCCTCATGCTCCTAAGTAGCATCCTCGAGACCGTACCAGATCCATTGGACCTTTACAATCCCTATGGATCTATTCCAAAGTTGTTTGATTTTCCAGTCTATAATGTGTACCGAATGCACTTGGATAGCACCTTCTTGCTCCACCTGAATCACATTCCAATCAATTACATGATTAGCATCAGGTATATATTTCTTTAGAAATGATACATGGAATACATTATGAACATAAATAGATTTAGGAAATGTAATCATATAATCTACTGGACCAATCCTCTCTAGGATTTCAAATGGTCCACAATATCTAGTTTCCAACTTGGAACAATTTCCCAACTTCAGTGAAATTTTGTTAGCCTTAACCTTCGAGAATACATGATCACCCACTTTAATTTCCATGTGAGTTCTACCCTTGTCAACATATATTTTCTTCTTGTCTTGGGTAGCCTTTAAATTCTATTTAATACTCAACATTTTTTCTTCCATTTCTTTAAGCAATTCTGGCCCAATCATTGCCCTATCAGATGGATTGTCCCAACTTACAGGAGTATTTCACTTTTTGCAATAAAGTTCTTCAAATGGGCTCATCTTCATAGATGCTTGGTACCCATTGTTGTACAAAAAAACTACGTGTGGGTAGTATTCCTACTTTGATGGTTTTTCCATCACATACATTCTTAACATATCTTCTATTACTTGGTTTACCCTCTCTGTTTTCCCATCAAACTTGGGATGATAGGTTGTAATGAAGTTTAGATTGGTTCTGAACCCCTTGAATAATCCCTTACAAAATTTTGAAGTGAAGTTTGGGTCTCTATCAGCCACAATTGTCTTGGGAATACCATGCAATCGGGCCACTTCCCTCATATAGATATAAACAAGATTGGTTGTTTTGTGAGTAGTCTTCAATGGAATAAAATGGACAGCCTTGGTAATATTTTCCACCACTACCATGATAAAATCATGATGCTTTCTTGTCCTTGGCAATTTGGTGATGAAATCCATTGTCACCACTTCCCACTTCCACTCAGGAATGGGTAATGGATGCAACAACCCAACTGGGTGTCTATGCTCAGCCTTGACCCTTTGAAATTACATACATCTAGCAATGTTCTCAACAATTTCTTTCTTTATACCTAGCCAATAGTATTGGCTCTTGACTGCTGCCATTGTTTTCTAATATCCTAGGTGTCCAGCATAAGGGACATTATGCATCTCCTTCAAGATTATACTTTTCAATTCCAGAGAATTGGGTATAAAAATTATGTTCCTATATAGAATCATTCCATTATCTCCTAATTTATAATATTTTATTATATGTTGCATTTTACCTTGTTGCAAGTTTGTTACCATATCTATGTATTGCAAATATGCTTTTGCAGCTTTAGAAATTCTACCTTTAAGATTTTTTTGGTACATGGTAATGGTTGTATCATGTAACTCATGCACTGTCCTGCTAAGTGCATCAACCACTTTGTTCTCCCTTCCTTTGATGTTCTTGATATCAAATCTCACATAGGAATTTTAACCATCTTCTTTGCCTAACATTTAAAGTTGGTTTATCAAACAAATACCTCAGGCCATTATGGTTTTTCCTCGGTTCAAATTTATTTCCCATGAGGTAGTCCCTCCATTTCTTTAAGGCATGTACTATAGTTTCCAACTCCAAATAATGAGTTTCATAGATCCTTTCATGCTCTTTCAACTTCTTGGATTCAAAACATACTGCCAAACCATTCTGACTGAGGACTCCACCAAGTCCCTCTTTACATGCATCTGTGCAAACCATGAAATCCTCATTAGGATCTGTAATTCTCATAATCAGAGCACTGGTTAACAAGTGCTTCAATTGTTGGAAGCTCTTTTCACATTCTATTGTCCATTGAAACTTCACTCCTTTCCTTTGTAAGGAAGTGATTGGGTGAGAAATCCTTGAAAACCCTACAATGAATCTTCTACAGTAGCCATCTAGACCCATGAAGGATCTAACTTCTGTCACATTCTTGGGTGTCGGCCATCCTCTAATGGCCTCAATATTTTTAGGATCCACTTCTATCTCTTCTTTGGATATAATATGCCCCAAATAATGAATTTGGTTATGATAAAATGAGCACTTGCTCAATTTGGCATACAAATGGTTTTCTCTTAACACTTGCAACACCATCCTCAAGTGATGCTCATGTTCTTCTTATGTTTTGGAATATAAAAGGATGTCATCCAAAAAGACAATGACAAACTTGTCTAAGTATTCACGGAAAACATCATTCATCAAACACATGAAAACAGTGGGTCCATTTGATAACTCAAATGGCACCACTGTAAACTCATAGTGACCATACCTTGTTCTAAAGGAAGTCTTATGGATGTATTCATCTTTAATCCTTACCTGATGGTATCCTGACCTAAGATCAATCTTTGAAAATATCCGTGCATCCTTCAACTGATCGAAGACATCATCAATCCTTGGAAATGGATATTTGTTCTTCACATTTACTTTATTTAGCTTTCTGAAATCAATACACAATCTCAAGGTCCCATCTTTCTTCTTTAAAAATAACATTGGGGCACCCCAAGGAGACACACTTGGGCATATGTACCCCTTATTCAATAGTTGTTCACGTTGCATTTGCAACTCCTTCATCTTTGGTGTACTCATTCTGTAGGGATTCTTTGACACTGGAGCTGCTCCCGGCATCAAATTTATAGAGAAATCAATATCTCTCCTTGGGGGTAGTCCTGGTATCTCCTTAAAGAAATCCTCAAAATATTTTAGGACTTCTTTTCTTCTAGATCTGGCACCCTATCCTTAGGTGTTTCCTCCATATGAGTTGTAAACACTTGGAAACCCTTCCTATAACACTTCTTCAATTGCATTGTTGATATTTCTCAGACAGGGGAAGATTGTTAAGGTCCTAACCCGCACATAGGTAGATCAATGTATTCGGATGTAATAAAGGTCAATATTAATAAGACCTTTCAATAA